>JAPDVU010000002.1:116191819-116346819 GCA_026230045.1 Corynorhinus townsendii | reverse complement strand
CCCTGCTGGTTCCCGGGCCCCAAACCCTAACACACCTTAGCACTTTCGGTGATGACGTCACCGATTCTGGCCAGCCGCTCCCTGGTCCCCAAGCCCTTATCCACCAGAGCATTTCCAGCATTTCACCTCATCTAGACCATTTCCTTGGTCACCTCAGCACTTCTAACTGTAAACCTGGCCCATCCCAATTGACGGTATGAACACTTTAAACTGGTTACCGAGCCCCACCCCATGTTCATGTGACTATTTCCCACCGCTTCCCAGGACCCTGTTCGCCTCACCAATAAGTAACACTGGCTGGCAACTTAGCTCCTAAGAAGAGGAGTGACTTCCCCATCTCTGGAAGTTGGCTTAAAGGACTCACACCTACAACCCCCGTCACCTTCTGATCAGAGACTGCCTGTTCCCAAGTGGGAAGGTGGCCAGCAGGGAGCCGCCAGCACTCCTTGAAACACCCCTGGGAGTCCATGAGCCCAGAGATCCCCCATGCTCCCAAACATGGGGGCATTTCACTCTGGAGTGACCTGTGACTCTGACAACACTGCCTATGGACTTTGAAATCCGGAAAATGTAGTGTTGAGGCTCTGAAAACCCTTTCCATACTGGGAGAGAAGTCCTGACACTCCAGGATCACCTATATTTCCTCATACCCTGAGGGCCAGCATTTTGCTTAATTCATGGGGAATGCCCTTTTCTGGGGATAGGTACCTTCTCACTGCCTTCCAGGGTATGGACCTCAGAAAGTTGGGGATTTTCCTAACTCTTGGGATCCTCCAATACATTCATTTGGCTGTACCAGCATTAACTCTTGACTACTTCCAGCTGTTGACCTGGCTGCGAGCTCTGGTGTACTTGAGGATTTCTGGCTGTTCACTAGGAAAAGCCCAACCACTGGGCCTCATTCCCACTTCTGGCTTTCCCTATGGCCCCTCCCCTTGATGACATCAGCAGTCTGAGACGATGCCAGCCCAAAAATCTTAACCACCGGAACACTTGGTGCTCTCCACGTGGCCCCTCTTCCTGCAAGACGTCAGCACTTAGGGCCGGTCCCCAGGCCCCAAACCCATAATTACCTGAGCACTTCAGCCTCTACACATGGCCCCTACACCTTAATGACTTCAGCACTCCCTGATGGTTCCTGGGCCCCAAACTCTAACCTACCTTAGCACTTCTGGCTGTCCATTTGGCCCCTTCCCCTTGATGACGTCAGGGATTCCCGCCAGCTGCTCCCTGGGCCCCAAGTCCTTATCCACTAGATCACTTCCAGCATTTCACCTGATCAGACCATTTCCTTGGTCACCTCAGCATTTCTAACTGTCCACCTGGCCAATCCCCATTGATGATATGAACACTTTAAACTGGTTACCAAGCCCCACCCCTTGTTCATGTGACTATTTCCCACCACTCCTCAGGCCCTTATTTGCCTAACCCATGAGCAACACTGGCTGGCTTCTTAGCTCCTGAGAAGAGGGGTGAATTCCCAATCTCTGGAAGTTGGCTTAAAGGACTCACATCCAAAGCCCCAGGTCACCTTCTGCTCACAGACTGCCGCTTCACCGGTGGGAGGGTGGCCAGCAGGGAGCCGCCAGTACTCCTTTCAGACAACCCTGGGCGTCGATGTCCCCAGGGACCCACCATTCTCCCAAACATGGGGTCATCTCACTCTGGAGTGACTTGCAACTCTGACAGTCCTGCCTATGGGCTTTGATATCCGGGAAAAAGCAGTGTTGAGGTCCTAAAAACCCTTTCCATCCTGGGATCAAAGTCCTTACACTCCAGGGTCACTTACAGTTCCCTGTGCCCTGAGGGCCAGCTTTTTGCTTAATTCATAGGGAACGCCCTTTTCTGAGGATAGGTACCTTCTCCCTGACTTCCAAGTATGGAATTCAGGAAGTTGGAGAAGTTCCGACCTCTTGGGATTGTCCAATGCATTCACCTGGCTCTACCAGACTTAACACTTGACCACTTGCTACTGTTCACCTGGCAGCAAGTCCTGGTGTACCTGATGATTTCTGGCTGTTCACTGGGACAAGCCCAACTGCTCAGTATTACCACTACTGGCTGTCCACGACATCTTTCCCCCTAATGATGTCAGCAGTCTCAGCAGGTGCTGGGCCCTAATTCCTTAACCACCTGAACACTTCCGGCTCTCATGTGGCCCCTCACCCTTGATGACATCAGCACTCCCTGCTGGTTCCCGGGCCCCAAACCATAACACACCTTCCCACTTTCCGGCTGTCCACATGGCCCCTTGCCATTGATGACGTCAGGGATTCCTGCCAGCTCCTCTCTGGGCCACAAGCCCTTATCCACCAGAGCACTTCCAGCATTTCACCTGGGCCAGACCATTTCCTTGGTTACCTCAGCACGTCTAACTGTCCACCTGGCCAATCCCCATTGATGATATGAACACTTTAAACTGGGTACTGAACCCCACCCCTTGTTCATGTGACTATTTCCCAATGCTCCCCAGGACCTTGTTCACCTTACCAATGAGCAACAGTGACTGGTAACTTAGCTCCTAAGAAGAGGGGTGACTTCCCCCGTCTCTGGAAGTTGGCTTAAAGGCTTCACAACCACAGTCCCTGGTCACCATCTGATCACAGACTGCCTGTTCCCAAGTGGGAGGATGGCCAGCAGGGAGCCTCCAGCAATCCTTTAAGACAACCCTGGGAGTCCATTAGCCCAGAGATCCCCCATGCTCCCAAACACGGGGGCATCTCATTCTGGAGTTACCTGTGACTCTGGAAACCCTGCCTACAGTATTTGAAATCCGGGAAAAAACAGTGTTGAGGCCCTGAAAACCCTTTCCATACTGGAAGCAAAGTCCTGTCATTCCAAGGTCATGTACAGTTCCCACCCCCCGCCCTGAGGGCCAGCTTTTTACTTAATTCATGGGGAACACCCTTTGCTGAGGATAGGTACCTTCTCCCTGCCTTCCAAGTACAGACCTCAGAAAGTTGGAGAGGTTCCGACCTCTAGGGATTCTCCAATGCTTTCACCTGGCTCTACAAGCCTTTAACACTGGACTACTTGCAACTGTTCACCGGCCAGGAAGCCCTGGTATACTTGAGGATTTCTGGCTATTCACTGGGAGAAGCCCAACTGCTCAGCCTTATTACCACTACTGGCTGTCCATGTGGCCCCTCCCCCTGATGACGTCAGCAGTCTTAGCAGGAGCCGGGCCACAAAATCTTAAGCACCTTAACACATCAGCTGTCCTCCTGGGCCCCCTTGATAAGGTTAGCACTTCCGGCCTGTCCCCAGGTCCTAAATCCATAAGCCCCTGAGGGCTTCAGCCTCTCCTTGAGGCCACTCCCTCTTGATGAGCTCAGCACTCCTTGCTGGTACCAGGACCCAAACCCAAACCCACCTTATTACTTCGGGTTGTCACCATGGCCCCTCCCCCTTGATACCTCAGGTCTTCCAGCCTGCCGCTCCCTAGTCCCCAAGCCCGTATCCACCAGAGCAGGTCTGTCATTTCACCTGGGGCCGACCATATCCTTGGTCACCTCAGCACTTCTTACCGTCCACCTGGTGCCCCCCCCCCCCATTGATAATATGAACACTTTAAACTGGTTACTGGGACCCACCCCTTGTTCATGTGACTGTTTCCTGCATCTCCTAGGCCCTTATTCGCCTAACCAATGAGCAATACAGGCTGGCTTCTTAGCTCCTAAGAAGAGGGTGAATTCCCAATCTTTGGAAGTTGGCTTGAAGAACTCACACCCAAAGCCCCGGGTCACCTTCTGCTCACAGACTGCCTCTTCCCCAGGGGGAGGGTAGCCAGCAGGGAACGGCCAGGACTCCTTTCAGACAACTCTGGGTGTCCATGACCCCAGGGTTCCACCATTCTCCCAAATATGTGGGCATCTCACCCTGGAGTGACCTGTGACTCTGACAACCCTGCTTATGGTCTTTGAAATATGGAAAAAGCAGTGTTGAGACCCTGAAAACCTTCTCAATACTGGAAGAAAAGTCCTGACACTCCAGAGTCACTTACAGTTGCCCACGCCCTTAAGGGCTAGCATTTTGCTTTATTCACAAAGAAAGCCCTTTTCTGAAGACAGGTACCTTCTCCCTGCCTTCCAGAGAATGGACCTCAGTATGTTTGGGAGATTCCGAAATCTTGGGATTCTCTAATGCATTCACCTGGCTCTACCAGCCTTAACACTTGACCACTTGCAGCTGTTGACCTGGCAGCAAGCCCTGGTGTACATGAGAATTTCTGGCTGTTCACTGGGACATGCCCAAACACTCCACATCATTATCACTTCACACTGTAAATGACGCCCCTCCCATTGAGGATGTCAGCAGTCTTAGCAGGGGCCGGGCCCCAATATGTTAGCTAGCTGAACACTTTGGGCTCTCCACGTGGCCCCTCACCCTTGATGACATCAGCACTCCCTCCTGGTTCCCAGGTCCCAAATCCTAACACACATTAGCACGTTTGGGCTGTTCACATGGTCCCTTCCCCTCCATGACTTTAGGGATTCCGGCCAGCTGTTCTCTGATCCCAAACCCCTTATCCACCAGAGCAGTTCCAGCATTTCACCTGGGCCAGACCATTTCCTTGGTCACCTCAGCACCTCTGACTGTTCCCCTGGCCAATACCCATTGATGATATGAACATTTTAAACTGGTTACTGGGCCGCACCCCATGTTCATGTGACTATTTCCCACTGCTCTCCAGGACCTTGTTCACCTCACCAATGAGTAACAGTGGCTGGCAACTTAGCTCCTAAGAAGAGGGGTGACTTCCCCATCTCTGAACGTTGGCTTAAAGGCCTCACACCCACAACCCACCGTCAACTTCTGATCACAGACTGCCTGTTCCCAAGTGGGAGGATGGCCAGCAGGGAGCCGCCAGCAATCCTTTAAGACAACCCTGGGAGTCCATTAGCCCAGAGATCCCCATGCTCCCAAACACGGGGGCATCTCATTCTGGAGTTACCTGTGACTCTGGCAACCCTGCCTATGGTATTTGAAATCAGGGGAAAAAACAGTGTTGAGGCCCTGAAAACCATTTCCATACTGGAAGCAAAGTCCTGTCATTCCAGGGTCATATACAGTTCCCTGCCTTCTAAGTATGGACCTCAGAAAGTTGGGGAGTTTCCGACCTCTTGGGATTCTCCAATGCTTTCACCTGATTCTACAAGCCTTAGCACTTGACCACTTGCAACTGTTCACCTGCCAGCATGCCCTGGTGTAACTGAGGAATTCTGGCTGTTCACTGGGACAACTCCAACCGCTCAGCCTTATTACCACTACTGGCTGTCCACGTGGCCCCTCCCCTTGATGATTTCAGCAGTCTCAGCAGGAGCCGAACCCCAAAGTCTTAACCTCCTCATCACTTCAGCCTTTCCACGTGGGCTCCCTTGATGAAGTCAGCACTTCCCGCCTATGCCCAGGCTCAAAATCCATAAGCACCTGAGGGCTTCAGCCTCTCCTTGAGGCCACTCCCTCGTGATGAGCTCAGCACTCCTTGCTGGTACCTGGACCCAAACCCAAACCCACCTTAGTACTTCGGGTTGTCACCATGGCCCCTACCCCTTGATGACCTCAGGTCTTCTGGCCTGCTGGTCCGTAGTCCCCAAGCCCGTGTCCACCAAAGCAGGTCTGTCATTTCACCTGGGCCCGACCATATCCTTGGTCACCTCAGCACTTCTGACTCTCCAACTGGCGTCCCAACCCCCATTGATGATATAAACACTGTAAACTGGTTAATGGACCCACCCCTTGTTCATGTGACTATTTCCTGCAGCTCCCAGGCCCTTATTCGCCTAACCAATGAGCAACACAGGCTGCCTTCTTAGCTCCTAAGAAGAGGGGTGAATTACCAATCTCTGGAAGTTGGCTTAAAGGACTCACATCCAAACCCCAGGTACCTTTGCTTACAGACTGCCTCTTCCCCAGTGGGAGGGTGGCCAGCAGGAAGCCTCCAGCAGTCCTTTAAGACAACCCTGGGTGTCCATGAGCCCAGAGATCCCACATGCTCCCAAATATGGGGGCTTCTCACCCTGGAGTGACCTGCGACTCTGACAGCCCTGCCTATTGGCTTTGAAATGCGGGTAAAAGCAGTGTTGAAGACCTGAAAACCCTTTCCATACTGGGAGCAAAGAGCTGACACTCCAGGGTCACTTACAGTTTCCCGTGCCCTGAAGGCCAGCTTTTTGCTTAATTCATGGGGAACGCCCTTTTCTTGGGATAGGTACCTTCTCGCTGCCTTCCAGAGTATGGACCTCAGAAGGTTGGGGATTTTTCTAACTCTTGGGATCCTCTAGTACATTCACCTGGCTGTAGCAGCATTAACACTTGACCACTTTCAGCTGTTGACCTGGTTGCAAGCCCTGATCTACCTGAGGATTTCTGGCTGTTTACTGGGAAAAGCGCAACCAGTGGGCCTCATTCCCACTTCTGGCTGTCCCTATGGCCCCTCCCCTTGATGACATTATTAGTCTCATCCGGTGCCAGCCCAAAAAATCTTAACCACCTGAACACTTGGTGCTCTCCACTTGGCCCCTCGCCCTTCAAGACCTCAGCACTTATGGCCGGTCCCCAGGCCCCAAATCCATAACAACCTGAGCACTTCAGCCTCTCCACATGTCTCCTACACTTAATGACCTCAGCACTCCCTGCTGGTTCCTGGGCCCAAAACTCTAACTTACCTTAGCACTTCTGGCTGTCCACTTGGCCCCTCCACCTTGAGGACATCAGCGATTCCCGCCCGTCGGCCGGTCTCTGTCCCCCAAGCCTATGGGCTTTGAAATCAGGAAAAAGCAGTGGTGAGATGGAAAACCATGAAAATACTAGAGGAATCCACAGGCAGCAAAATCTTGGACATAGGCTAAAAGAACTTCTTTACTGATACTACTCCTAGGGCAATGGAAGCTAAAGAGAAAATAAACAAATGGGACTACATTAAAATAAAAAGCTTTTGCACAGCAAAGGAAACCATCAATAAAACAAAAAGAAAGCCCACTGCATGGGAGAACATACTTGCCAATGATATCAATGATAAGGATTTAATCTCCTTACAGAGAACTCATACATCTTAACAAAAAGAAGATAAAGAACCCAATCAAAAAATAGGCAACTAATCTAAACAGACACTTTTCAAAAGAAGACAGAAGGCAGGCCAAGAGACATATGAAAACCTGCTCACAGTCACTAATCATCAGAGAGATGCAAACCAAAACAACAATGAGGTACCATCTCACACCTGTCAGGATGGCTATTATCAACAAATCAACAAACAACAAGTGTTGGATGCGGAGAAAAAGGAACTCTTTTGCACTGCTGGTGGGACTGCAGACTGGTGCAGCCACTGTGGAGAACAGTATGGAGTTTCCTCAAAAAACTAAAAATGGAACTCCCATTTGATCCAGTGATCCCACTTCTAGGACTATATTCCAAGAATCTAGAAAGACGTATCAGAAAGGATATATGCACCCCTATGTTCATAGCAGCACAATTCACCATAGCTAAGATTTGGAAACAGCCTAAATGCCCATCAGCAGATGAATGGATTAAAAAACTGTGGTATATCTATACAATGGAATACTATGCTGCGGTAAAAAAGAAGGAGTTCCTACCATTTGTAGGAATATGGATGGAGATGGAGAATATTATGTTTAGTTAAATAAGCCAGGTAGAGAAAGATAAATATCACATGATCTCGCTCATTTGTGGAATATAATGAACGGCATAGACTGATGAACAAGAACAGATCCAGAGGCTGAGAAATGGCGATCAGAACATCATACCTCAGGTAAGGTAGGGGAGGGTGGGGGTAAGGTGGAGCGATCAACCAAGGGACTTGTATGCATGCATATGAACCTAATCAATGGACACAGACAACAAGGGGCAGGGCATAAGTGGGGAGTGGGAGGTTATGGGGAAATAAGACACATATGTAAAAAATAATAATTAAAAAATTAATTTAAAAATTATAAAATAAAAATAAAATGCTAAATCTAATCAATACTAGTGGTCACCATAACCTTAAGAGAAATTGTTTCATGTGACAAAAATTTTTAAATGAAACTCTCTGTAGCCTGAAAATTATTTTGGAAGGAAACAAAGAGAAGTTTCTTTCAAAAGTCGTAAGGATTGTAATTGGAAGTCAATATATTTGGCCTCTTGAACTAAAGTAAGTAATCTGTGTTTTTGCCTCCCTGAAAAAGTTTGTATAAAGCTGCAAAAAGAAATTGACAGCCAGCTTAAAATGGAATTGCCAGGGCCTAGGGCAAAGAATATCCTTAAATGATATTATTCTACAATGTCATTATAAATTTAGATATTTTACAACAGCATATTGTACAATTATACCAAACAAACTTACAAACTAATTCTTTGAATGGTTGGCAGCAAAAAAAAAAGGACATGAAAGGATTTAATCCCTTTCAGAAGGAATTAAGGCACTGGGAAGGCACTTGAGCATCCTATATTGGCCCCTCTTGCCTTTTGTGCCAAGAGGGACCGTCTTCTCACAATCCAATTGCCCTCAGCTGTTGCCTGAGCTTTCTGTTCATGCTGAGCTTGAAGCCTCATGGGGGCTGGGAGCATGGATCTGTCTGACACCCAATTGTGTGAGCTGGGCCCTCACTGGAGAAGAATCCCGATTTCCCCCAGATATGTTATCAGCACCGGGACACTGCCAGCAGGCCAGGGGTTCCCAAGGCAGGTGCTGGGTGTGGAGGCCACGGGGGCATAGGCTACCAAGGAGACAGAACTGAACCTCACACCACCCTGCTTGGCCCTGGAGGATGGCTGGTTAGCCAGAGACGGGTAAGATTCCTCAAGGAAGGAACAACCTAAGACAGGTACAGTCGCAAAGGAGCTATCAGGAGAGAACTTGGGGGGGCAACAGAAGTGGGGCACAGACCCTCACCCCCCCCAACATTGCAGGGGCTTGAACCCTCACCCCTTCTGAAGGAGGTTTCCTGACCCCATGGCTGCTTCGCGCTTCCCACACCCAGCTCAGAACGGGACCCAGGCAACAGAAAGAGACCTGGCCCAGCTCACATGGAGATACAGGTGACAGACAGAGACTTGGCCCAGCTCAGATCGGGACCCAGGTAACAGACAAGAGACTTGGCCAACAGCAGTTGCCCTATATCTCAATTCAGCCTAGCATCTGGAATGCTCAGGGCCCACTCAAGAATGCAAATAATCCTCCCCACTAATATTTACAGGGTAAACTAAGATTGTTGGTAGAGTATTAAATTTGACAGTAAAATAGTAATAGAGTTTTCAGATTAATTTAAATAGGAATTGACAGGAGTGCTCCTACCATGAAGACAAGAGGAAAGAACAGTCCATAGATGGAAGACGCTGACAACTCCTTGCCACGCGAGCAGTCAGCAGCTGTGCACCGCTGCAGGTTGCCTAGGACCAAACCAGAGAGGGTCGGACCTGCATTGCCACCATGTGCCCACAATCCAGATATCACTGCTGACATGTACACATAAGGAACTGTTGGACATTGAAAATGGGACTCAAACATTTTTTTGTTTTGTCTTGTTTTGTTATTATATGCTTATTTCCAGTCCGCAAAGGCAAAACTTTTTAAAGGAAAGAAATGGTGGGAAAAAGATACAGAAGCAAAGAAGCATTGAACAGACTGTCAAACTACATTGGGAAGACAGGGCAGGTTGGGCGAGGGGGCTGTAAGAGACCAACTGAAAGACTTGTAAGCATGCATATAAGCACAACCAATGTATATAAGACACTGGGTCGGGGGGGGAGGGTGGGCAGGTGAAGGTATGTCCTGGGGGGTAGGGGAGGTCGGGGGGAGATCAATGGGGCAAAAAAAAGGAAACATATGTACTACTATTTGTAATACTTAAAACAATAAAAAATAAAATTAAAAAACAAACAAACAAACAACAAAAAAGGGAAGTTTCTTTGAAAAGTCATAAGGATTGTAATTGGAAGTCAATATATTTGGCCTCTTGAACTAAAGTAAGTAATCTGTGTTTTTGCCTCCCTGAAAAAAGTTTGTATAAAGCTGCAAAAAGAAATTGACAGCCAGCTTAAAATGGAATTGCCAGGGCCTAGGGCAAAGAATATCCTTAAATGATATTATTCTACAATGTCATTATAAATTTAGATATTTTACAACAGCATATTGTACAATTATACCAAACAAACTTACAAAACTAATTCTTTGAATGGTTGGCAGCAAAGAAAAAAGGACATGAAAGAATTTAATCCATTACAGAAGGAATTAAGGCACTGGGAAGGCACTTGAGCATCCTATATTGGCCCCTCTTGCCTTTTGTGCCAAGAGGGACCGTCTTCTCACAATCCAATTGACCTCAGCTGTTACCTGAGCTTTCTGTTCATGCTGAGCTTGAAGCCTCATGGGGGCCGGTAGCATGGATCTGTCTCACACCCAATTGTGTGAGCTGGGCCCTCACTGGAGAAGAAACCCCAGTTGCCCGAGATATGTGATCAGCACCGGGACCCTGCCAGCAGACCAGGGGTTGCCAAGGCAGGTGCTGGGTGTGGAGGCCACGGGGGCATAGGCTACCCAGGAGACAGAATTGTACCTCACATCGCCCTGCTTGGCCCCGGAGGATGGCTGGTTAGCCAGAGACGGGTAAGATTCCTCAAGGAAGGAACAACCTAAGACAGGCACAGTTGCAGAGGGGCCATCAGGAGAGAACTTGGGGGGGGCAACAGAAGTGGGGCACAGACCCTCACCCTCTCCCAACATTGCAGGGGCTTGAACCCTCACTCTTTCTGAAGGAGGTTTCCTGCCCCAATGGCTGCTTCACGCTGTCCACACCCAGCACAGATAGGGACCCAGGCAACAGAAAGAGACTTGGCCCAGCTCACATCGAGATACAGGTGACAGACAGAGACTTGACCCAGCTCAGATCCGGACCCAGGTAACAGACAAGAGACTTGGCCAACAGCAGCTGCCCTATATCTAAATTCAGCCTAGCATCAGGAATGCTCAGGGCCCACTCAATAATGCAAAGAATCCTCCCCACTAACATTTACAGGATAAACTAAGATTGTTGGTAGAGTATTAACTTTGACAATAAAATAGTAATCAAGTTTTCAGATTAATTTATATAGGCTAATTGAAATAAGTGAATATTCAAGTAAATTTAATTGTACTGGACAAAAAGCTGTTCTTAAAGTAATAACTAAAATTTCTAATGCTAGTTCATCTCATGGTAAAATTCCTGAACATCTAATGAACCTAAAGCAGTCATATTTTGGGGCAAAAAAAAAAAATTAAATTTAAAGTTATCAAGACTGCATTATAAAATTTACAAAAACCTCCTTTAATAAAAAAAAGGGGGGGGATAGTAGGGTAATATCATGTAAGGAAAAATATCCTATAAGTAAATTACATCTAGAAAATTTTTACTTTACAAAATTAATTTTCATTTGTAATGCTATCAGCAAAACGGCCATTAAAAACACACATGGTGTCTAAATAAGACAAAGGAAAAGCGTTTGAACAAAAATAAAAAGGACCCCAAATCAATTATATAGAAAAGATTCCTTTATTAACTTGTGGTAGAGAATATGTTTGTATATTTTCAGAAAACAACTCCAAGACCATGTGGATTCCTGCAACAGAGAGGAATTGACAGGTGTGCTCCAACCATGAACACAAGAGGAAAAACAGTCCAGACATGGAAGACACTGACAACGCCTTGCCACGTGAGCAGTCAGCAGCTGTGCACCGCTGCAGGTTGCCTAGGACCAAACCAGAGAGGGTCGGACCTGCATTGCCACCATGTGCCCACCATCCAGATACCATTGCTGACATGTACGCATAAGGAACTGTTAGACATTGAAACGGGGACTCAGAACTGTTGGACATTGAAATTGGGACTCAAATATTTTTTATTTTTTATTTATTTTTGTTTTGTTTTGTTGTTATATGCTTATTTCTAGTCTGCAAAGGCAAAACTTTTTAAAGGAAAGAAATGGTGGGAAAAACATACAGAGGCAAAGAAGCATTGAACAGACTGTCAAACTACATCGGAAAGACAGGGGAGGTTGGGCGAGGGGGCTGTAAGAGACCAACTGAAGGACTTGTACGCATGCATATAAGCAGAACAAATGGATACAAGACACTGGACGGGGGAGGGAGGGCAGGTGAAGGCATGTACTGGGGGGTAGGGAGGTCAATGGGGAAAACAAAGGGAGACATATGTACTACTATTTGTAATAAACCTAACCCTAACCCTAGCACTAGCACTAGCCCTAACCCTAACTATAACCCTAACACTTGCCTTAGCCCTAACCTTAACCCTAAGCCTAAACTAACCCTAATACTAGCTCTAACACTAGCCTTAACACAAGCCCTAATAATATACCAAACCCTAACCCTTAACCTAACCCTAAACTTAAGCCTAATCTGAACCCTAACACTAGCCTTAACCCTAACCCTACCCATAAACCGAACCCTAGACCTAGCCCTAACCCTAATAAAAACCCTAACCCTAACTGTAACTCCAGCCCCAACCCAAGCGTAAACCAAGCCCTAACTCTAACCCTAACCCTAGCCCTAGCCCTAACCCTAACCCTTACCTAGCAAATACACTAGCCCTAACCATAGCCCTAGCCCTAACTCTAAAAAACCCAAGCCCTAATCCTAAGCCTAAAGCTACCCCTAACCCTAAGCCTAAACCTAAACCTAGCTCTGGCTCTAGCCCAAATGCTAACCCTAACCGTAACCCTAGACCTAACCCTACCCCTATACTTAACCTAGCTCGAACCCTAGACCTAACCCTAATACTAGCCCTAAACCTAACAATTAACCTACCCTAACCCTAGCCTTAACCCTAACACTAAACCTAACCCTAGCGCTAAACCTAGGCCTAAGCCTAACCCTAACATTAATACTAGCCCTAACACTAGTCCTAACCTTAGCCTTAAACATAACTCTAACCCTAAAAAGAGCCATAACCTAAACCTAGCACTTGCCCTAAACTTAACCCTACTACTAGCCCTAACCCAAGCCCTAACCCAAACGCTAACCCTAACCACTGCCCTAACCCTAACGCTAACCAAAACCCTAGCCCTAGCACTAGTCCTAACCCTAAATCTAACCCTAACCCTAGGCTTAGCCCTAACCTTAAACCTAAGCCTAAACTAACCCTAATACTAACTCTAACCCTAGCCTTAAGCCTAGCCCTAACACTAGCCCAAACCATAACCCTAACCTTAAACCTACCCCTAGACCTAGCCTTAACCCTAACACAAACCCTAACCCTAACACTAAATCTAGCCCAAAACCAGCCCTAAACAGAGCCCTAACACTAAACCTAACCCTAGCCCTAGCCCTAACCCTAACCCTAACCAAAACCCTAGCCCTAACTGTAGCCCTAGCCTTAAACCTAACAAAAACCCTAGCCCTAAACTGAATCCTAAAGCTAGCCCTAGCAGTAACCCTAACCCTAACCCTAGCACTAGCACTAGCCCTAATCCTAAATCTAATGCTAACCCTAGCCTTAGACCTAACCTTAACCCTAAGCCTAAACTAACCCTAATACTAGCTCTAACCCTAGCCCTAACCCTAACCCTAACTCTAACCCTAACCCAAAACTTAACCTATCCCTAACCCTAGACCTAACCTTAACACTAATACTACACCTAACACTAGCCCTAACTCTAGACTTAACCTAACTCTAACCCTAAAAAGAGCCCTAACCTAACCCTAGCAATTGCCTTAACCGTAACCCAAATAATAGCCCTAACCCTAGCCCTAGTTCTAGCTTTATCCCTAACCCTAAAACTAGCCCTATCCCAAAACTAACTCTAGCCTTAAACCTAACCCTAACCCCAGCCTTAGCACAAACCCTAGCTCTAAACCTAATGCTAAACCTAGCCCTAACCCTAGCTGTAACCATAACCCTAACCCTAACCTTAACCATAACCCTAACCCTAGCCCTAACCCAAACAATAAACCTATCCCAAACTCAAGCCCTAGCACTAACCCGAAAACAAACCCTAATCCTTACCCTAACTCTAGCCCCAAACCAGCCCTAAGCCAAGCCCTAACTTTAACCCTAACCCAAGCCCTAGTGCAAATCCTAACTATAACCAAAACCCTAGCCCTAACCATAGCCTTAGCCCTAAACCTAACAAAAACCCTAACCCTAACCCTAAACCTTGCCCTAACCCTACCGCTAAACTTAACCTAGCTCTAACCCTAGGTCTAACCCTAAACCTAATATGACTCCTAACCCTAGCCCAAACCCAAGCCTTGAAGCTAACTCTAACACTAACTCTAGCCTTAACCCTAGCCCTAGTCCTAACCCTAATATTAGCGATATCCCAAAACTAACCATAGCCTTAAACCTAACCCTAACCCTAGCCGTAGACAAAACCCTAGCCCTACCCCTAAGTGTAACACAAACCATAGCACTAAACCTAATGCTAAAGCTAACCCTAAACCTAGCCCTAACCCTACCCCTAGCCCTAAACCTAACAATAAACCTAGCCCTAACCCTAGCCTTAACCCAATCCTAATCATAACCCTAGTGCTATAGGTACCCCTAACCCTAATCCTAACACTAATACAAGCACTAAGCCTAGCCTTAAATCTAACTCTAACCCTAAAAAGAGCCCTAACTTAACCCTATCATTTGCCCTATCCTTAATCCTAATACTAACCCTAAACCTAACCATAACCCAAGCCTTAACCCTAACCCTAACCTTAACCCTAATAGTAGACCTAACCCTAGCCCTAACCTAAACCTTAGTCCTAATGCTAACCCTAACCCTAGTGCTAAACCTAGTCCTAACCCTAGCCTTACCTCTAACCCTAACACTAGCCCTAACCCAAACCTTAACCCTAACCCCAACCCTAACCCAAATACTTGCCCTAATTCTAGCCATAAGCTTAACGTAAATCTAACCTTAAACCTAGCCCTAACCCTAGCCCTAACCCTAACCCTAACCCTAACACTAGCTGTAACACTAGCACTAACCACAGCCTTAAACCTAACACTAACCCTAAAAAGAGCCCTAACCTAACCCTAGCACTTGCCCTAACCTTAACCCTAATACTAGCCATAACCGTAGCCATAAGCCAAGCCTTAATCCTAACCCTAAACCAAACCCTTGCCAAAACCCTAGCCCTAGTGCTAGCCCTAACCCTAACCCTAACCCGAGTCTTAACTCTAACCCGATACTCGCCTTAACCTGAGCCAAACCCTAAACTAACCCTAACCCTAACCCTAGCCATAACCCTAAACGTAATGCGAACCCTAACACTAATACTAGCCCTAACCGTAACCCTAACCCAAACCCTAATCCTAACACTAGCACTAACCCTAGACTTAAACCTAACAGTAACCCTAAAAAGAGCCCTAACCTAACCCTAGCACTTGCCCTAACATTAACCCTAATACTAGCCATAACCGTTGCCATAACCCAAGCCTTAAACCTAACCCTAAACCTAACCTTTGTCAAAACCCTAGCCCTAGTTCTAGCCCTAACCCTAATGCTAACCCCAACCTTAACTCTAACCTGAATACTAGCCCTAACCTTAGCCAAACCCTAAACTAACCCTAACTCTAACCCTAGCCATAACCCTAAACATAATGGTAACCCTAACACTAATACTAGCCCTAACCTTAACCCTAATCCAAGCCTTAAAGCTATACATAACCCTAATTCTAGCCGTAACCCTAGCCCTAGCTCTATCCCTAGCCCCAAACCTAATACTAGCCCTATATCAAAACTAACCCTAGCCTTAAACCTAACCCTAACCCTAGTCCTAACCCTGGCCCAAACCCTAGCCCTACCCTTAACCATAACACAAACCCTAGCCTTAAACCTAATGCTAAAGCAGGCCCTAAACCTAGCCCTAAACCTAACCTAACACTAACTCTAAACCTGACAAAACCCTAGCCCTAAACCGAACCCTAAAGGTAGCCCTTGCACTAACCATAACGCTAACCCTAACCCTAAACCAAACCCTAACCCTAATATTAGCCATAACTGTAACCCTAACCCTAGCCCTAAATCTAGCTATAGCCCTATCCCTAAACCTAAACCTAACCCTAACTCTAGTCCTAACCTTAACCCTAATACTCGCCCTAACCCAAGCCATAACCATATCCTTAACCCAAGGTTCACCCTAACCCTAAACTGAGGCCTAACCCTAACCCTATCCATAAGCCTAACCCAAATATTAGCCCTAAAGCTAACCCTAACCCTAACCCTAACCCTAACTCTAACCCTAATACTAACCCTAACCCTAACCATAATTCTATTCCTAACCCTAACCTTACCCTTAACCCTTGTGCAAGCCCTTACACTAACACTCAGACTAATCGTAGCCCTAAACCTCACCCTCACCCTAAGCATAAAGCTAACCCAAACCCTTAACCTACCCTTAGTACTAAGCCTAACCTTAATACTAACTCTACTCTAACCCTAGCCCTAACCCCAAACCTAATATTAGCCCTAACACTAGCCTTCACCCTAACCCTAACCCAAACCCTAACCCTAGCCCTAACACTAACCCTGACCCTAGCCTTAACCCTAACTCTTACCTTAACACTGGCCATAGCCCTAGCCCTAGCCCAAACACTAACCCTAACCCTAACCCTAACCCTAATCCTCAAACTAGTCTTAACTCTAGCCCTAACAATAGCTTTAACCCTAACACTAACCCTAACCCTAACCAAACCCCTATCCCTAGGCCTAACTCTAACCCTAATACTAGCCCTAACCCTAGCCCCAACCCTAGCTTTAACCCTAATGCTTACCCTAAACCTAGCCCTAACCCTAATTTAAACCCTAACCCTAACCCTAACCCTAATCCTCATACTCGTCTTAACTCTAGCCTGAACACTAGCCTTAACCCTAACCTAACCTGAGCCCTAACCCGACCCCTAGCCCTAGCCCTAACCCTTGTCCTAATACTAGCGCTAAACCTAACCATAACACTAACCCTAAACTTAACCCTAATCCTAGCCCTAACCCTAACCCTAACCCTAAAGCTCATACTAGTCTTAAACCTAGCCTGAACTCTAGGCATAACCCGGACCCGAAATCAGCCTTAACCCTAAGCCTAACCTTAAAACTAGCCCTAAACCTAACCCTAACCCAAACCCTAAACCTAACCCTAATACTAACCCTAGCACTAACCCTAAACCTAATACAAGCCCTAACCCTAGGCTTCAACCTAACCCTAATCTTAATCCTAACCCTAACACTAATAGTAGCCCTAAACCTAGCCTTAACCCTAACCCTTACCCTAACCCAAGCCCTAGCCCTAGCCATAACACTAACCCTAATTTAAACCCTAACCCTAACCCTAACCCTAATCCTCATACTAGTCTGAACTCTAGCTCTAACTCTAGCCTTAACCCTAACCTAACCGAAGAACTAACCTGTCCCATAGCCCTATCCCTAACCCTAGTCTTAATACTAGTGCAAAACCTAACCCTAACCCTACACTTACCCCTAATCCTAGCCCTAACCCTAACCTTAACCCTAATTCTCATACTAATCTTAACCCTAGCCCAAACTCTAGACTTAACCCTAACCCAAACCTTAGTTTTAACTCTAACCAGAACACTAGCCCTACCCTGGACCATAGCCCTATCCCTAACATTAACACTAACCCTAACTCTAACCCTAAGCCTAGCTCTAACACTAGCTTTAACCCTAACCCTAAACCTAACACTAATATTAGCCCAAACCGTAGCCCTGACCCTCTCCTTAACCATAACCATTACCCAAACCCTAGCCCTATCCCTAACCCTAATACTAGCCGTAAACCTAGCCCTAATTCTAGACTTAACCCTACCCTAACACTCACTCTAACCTTAAACATACCCATAGCTTAACACTAACACTAAACCTAGACCTAACTCTAACCCTAACCTAAGCCTAACCCTAATACTAGCCCTAACACTAACATTAACCCTAACCCTAATGCTAACCCTCACCCTAACCACAGCCATATCCCTTGGCCTGAAACTATCCCTAATCCTAATCCGAACTCTAACCCTAACCCTAGCCCTATTCCTAACCCCAATGCTAACTACAGCCCTATCCCTAAGTCTAAACTAAGCCCTAACCCTACCCCTAACCTTAAACCTAAACCTAACCTTAATACTAAGCCTAACCTTAACTCTAACCCTAACCCTAGCCCTAACACTATCCCTAATGCAAGCCCAAATCCTAGTCCAATCCCTATCCTTAACACTAAACCTAACCTTAATCCTAGCCCTAAACCTAGCCATAGCCCTATCCTTAAACGTAAACCTAGCTGTAACTCTGGACCGAACCCTACTGCTAACACTAACACGAGCCCTAATCCTACCACTAGCCCTAGCCATAATCCAAAACCTAAAATTAACCCTAATCCCAACCCTAACCCTAGCCCTAAACCTAACCCTAACGCTAGCCCTAACCCTAACCCTAACCCTGGACCTAAAACTGGACCTAACCCTAACCCTAACCCTATCTTTAAACCTATCTAGCCCTAGCCCTAGCCCTAGCCCTAGCCTTAACCCTAACCCTTACATTAACCCTAGCCCTAGCCATAGCCATAACCGAAACCCTAACCCTACCCCTAACCCTAATCATCATACTAGTCTTAACTTTAGCCCTAACTCTAGTCTTAACCTTAACACTAACCCTACCCCTAACCCAACCCCTAGCCCTAGCCCTAACCCTAACCCTAAACCTAACCCTAACCCTAAACCTAACACTAACCTTAAACCTAACCCTAATGTTAACACTAATAATAGCCCTAACCCTAGCCCAAACCCTAGCCTTTACCCTAACCCTTACACTAACCCTATCCCTATCCCTAACCCTAATACTAGCAGTAACAGTAAGCCTAACTCTAGACTTCACCCTAACCCCAACCCTAACATTAGCCTCAAACATAGCCATAGTCCTAACCCTAACCCTAAACATAGACTTAACTCTAACCCTAATCCTAAGATTAACCCTAATACTAGCCCTAAACCTACCCTTAACCCTAACCCTAATGCTAACCCTCACCCTAACCATAGCCATATCCCTAGGCCTAAAACTAACCCTAATCCTAATCCTAACTCTAACCCTAACCCTTACCGTTTCCTATCCCTAACACTAACTATAGCTCTATCCTTAATTCTACTTAGGCCTAACCTTAAACCTAAACCCAAACTTAATACTAAGCCTAACCTTAACTGAAACCCTAACTCTAAACCTAACCCGATCCCTAACGCTAACCCTAATCCTAGCCCTAATCCTGGCCATAGCGTTATCCCTAAAGCTAATCCTAAACCTAAACCTACCCTAATCCTAACCCTATCCCTAACCCTAAAACTAGCCCAAACCCTAGCCCTAGCCCTAACCCTAGCCTTAACCCTAACCCTTACCCTAACCATACCCCTAGCCCTAGCCATAACGCTAACCCTAAATTTAACCCTAATCCTCATCCTCATACTAGTTTTAACTTTACCCCTAACTCTTGCCTTAACCCTAACCTAACCCTAGCCCTAACACAAACCCTAGCCCTAGCCCTAACCCTTGTCCTAATAGTAGCGCTAAACCTAACCCTAACACTAACCCTAAACTTTGCCCTAATCCTAGCCCGAACCCTAACCCAAAAACTAATTCTCATTACTAGTCTTAAACCTAGCCCGAACTCTAGGCTTAACCCTGACCCGAACCCTAGCCTTAACCCTAACCTGAAAACTAGCCCTAACCTGAACCCTAGCCCTAGCCCTTACCTAACCTTAACCCTAACCCTACTCCTAACCCTAACCCTACCCCTAACCCTAGTGGAAGCCCATGCATCAACCCTAACACTAACTGTAGCCCTAAGTCTCACCCTCACACTAAACCTAACCCTAACCCTAACCTTAACCTAACCGTAGTCCAAACCTTAGGTCTAACCCTAAACCTAATAGTAGCCCTAAACCTAGCCTTCACACTAACCCTAACCCTATTTCTAACCTTAGCCCTACCCCCAACCCTAAACCTAGCCTTAAACATAACACTGACTCTAGTCCTATCCCTAACCCTAACTTTACTCCTAAAACTGTCCCTAACCCTAACCCTTACCCTAACTCTAATACTAACCCTAATCCTAACCCTAAACCTCATACTAGCTGTAACCCAGGTCTTCACCCTAACCCTAACCCTAACCTTAAGCCTAAACCTAACCCTAGCCATACCCCTACCCCTAACTCTAACCCTAACCCAAGCCCTACGACTACCCTTAAGGCTAACCCTAACCCTAATATTAGCCCTAATCCTAACCCTAGCCCTAAAAATAGCCCTTACCCTAACCATACCCCTAACCATAACACTAGCCCTAGCCCTAGCCCTAACCCTAGCCAAAACCCTAACTCTAATAGTACCCCTAACCCTAGCATTAACCCTAAACCTAACCCTGGCCCTAACCCTAGCCCTAACCTTAACCACAACCCTAACTCTAGCCCTAAACCTAACCCTAACCCAACCTCTAAAACTAGCCCTAACCCTAAACTAAACCTAACCTTAATACTAGCCCTAGCCATAGCCCTAAACTTAACCCTCATTTACATACTAATCTTAATCCTTGCCCAAACTCTAGGCTTAACTTAGCTAGGGCTAGGATTAGGGCCAGGGTTAGGGTTAATGCTGGGTTAGGGGTACTATTAGACCTAGGGATATGCCTATGGTTAGTTCTTGGGTTAGGGTTAGGATTAGGGTTAGTGTTAGGGCTAGGGCTAGGGTTAGGGCTAGTATTAGGGTTAAGGTTAGCCTTAGGGCTAGTGGTATAGCTAGGGTTGGGGTTAGGTTTAGGGTTGGAGGTAGGGCTAGAGTTAGGGTTAGGGTTTGTATTAGGGTTAGGGTTAGGGCTAGTTTTAGGGCTAGGTTTAGGCCTAGGTTTAGGGTTAGGTTTATGGCTAGGTTTAGGGTTGGGGTAGAGCTAAGGTTATGGACAGGGTTAATGTTAGAGTGAATGCTAGGGTTAGGGCTAGTATTAGGTTTAGGATTAGGACTGGGGTTAGGGTTTGGGTTAGTATTAGGGTTAGGGTTAGTGCTAAGGGTAGGGCTAGGGTTAGGTTAAGGGTTAGGGTTAGGGTTAGGTTTAGAGTAAGGGTGAGGCTTAGGGCTACGGTTAGTGTTGTGGTTAGTGTTAGGGCTTGCACTAGGGTTAGGGGTAGGGTTAGCATTGGGATTAGCGTTATGGTTAGGGCTAGGTATATATGGCTACCTTTAGGGTTAGGGTTACCTTTAGGGCTAATATTAGGCTTAGGCTTATGCATAGGGTTAGGGTTAGGCATCGGTTTAGGGTTAGGGTTAGGGTTAGTGTAAGGCCTAGGGCTAGGGTCCCGGTATTGGGTAGTTTTCCGGTTAGGGTTAAGGTTAGGGTTGAGGTCAGGGTTAAGCCTAGAGTTTGCGCCAGGTTTAAGACTAGTAATGAGAAGTATGTTTAGGCTTAGGGTTGAAGTTAGCATTAGGGCTAACTTTAGGGTTAGTGTTAGGGTTAGGTTTAGGGGTAGTATTAGGACAAGTGTTCAGGCTAGGGCTAGGGGTCGTGTTAGGACTAGGGTTAGTGTTAAGGTTAAGGCTAGAGTTAGGTCTAAAGTTAAAACTAATATGAGGATTAGGGTTAGGATTAGGGTTAGAGTTAAAATTAGGCTTAGCGTTATGGCTAGGGCTAGGGGTATGGTTAGGGTAAGGGTTAGGGTTAAGGCTAGGGTTAGGTCTAGGGCTAAGGCTAGTTTTATGTTTAGGGTTATGGATAGGGTAAGGGCTAGTTTCAGGGCTAGGGTTAGGTTTAGGGCTAGTATTAGGGTTAGGGTTAGCTTTAAGGCTAGTGGTAGGGCTCGGGTTATGGTTATGGTTAGGGTTACGGGTTAGTTTTAGGGTTAGGATTAAAGTTATGGTTACGACTGTGGTTAGGGTTATGTTTAGGGCTAGTGTTAGGGTTGAGGGTAGGGCTAGGGTGAGAGATTGGGTTAAGGTTAGGGTAACGGCTAGGGTTAGGACTAGTATTAGGTTAGGGTTAGGTTTAGCGCTAGTATTAAGACAAGGGTTAGGGCTAGGGCTAGGGGTAGTGTTAGGGCTAGAGTTAGTGTTAGGGTTAAGACTAGAGTTAGGGCTAAAGTTAAAACTAGTATGAGGATTAGGGTTAGGGTTAAGGTTAGGGTTAAAATTAGGCTTAGTATTATGGCTAGGGCTAGTGTTATGGTTCCGGTTATGGTTAGGGTAAGGGCTAGTTTTAGGGCTTGGGTTAGAGTTAGGGCTAGTATTAGGGTTAGGGTTAACCTTAAGGCTAGTGGTAAGGCTCGGGTTAGGGTTAGGTTTAGGGTTAGAGGTAGGGCTAGGGTTAGGGTTAGGGTTAGTGTTTAGGTTAGATTTAGGGTTAGGGTTACGGTTAGGGCTAGTTTTAGGGCTAGGGTTAAGGTTATGATTAGGGAATGGTCAGGGTTAGGTTTAGGGCTAGTGTTAGTGTTGGGGGTAGAGGTAGGGATAGGGTTAGGAATAGGGTTAGGGTTAGGGTGAAGGCTAGGGTTAGGACTAGTATTAGGTTTAGAGTTAGGGTTAGTATTTGGGTTAACATTAGTGCTAAGTGTAGGGTTAGGGTTAGGGTTAGGGTTAGGGTTAGGGCTAGGGCTAGGGTCCGGGTTACGGCTAGTTTTTGGGTTAGGTTAATGCTAGTGTTTGGGTCGGGGTTAAGCCTGGAGATCGGGCTAGCTTTAAGACTAGTAATGAGAATTAAGGTCAGGGTTAGGGTTCGGACTAGGATTAAGGCTAACTTTAGGGTTGGGGGTAGGGCTAAGGTTAGAAAAAGGGTTAGGGTTAGGGTGAAGGATAAGGTTAGGGTTAGTATTAGGTTTAGGGTTAGGGCTAAGGGTAGGGCTAGAGTCAGTATTAGGGTTTGCGTTAGTGCTAAGGGTAGGGCTTGGGTTAGGTTATGGATTAGGGTTAGGGTTAGGTTTAGGGTGAGGGTAAGGCTTAAGGCCAAGGTTAGTGTTAGGGTTGGTGTAAGGGCTTGGACTAGTGCTAGGGGTAGATTTCAGTAAGGATTAGCTTTATGGTTAGTGCTAAATATATGTCTACCTTTAGGGTTAGGGTTATGTTAGCTTTAGGGCTAATGTTAGGGTTAGGCTTATGGATAGGGTTAGGGTTAGGCCTAGGTTTAGGTTTGGGGTTAGGGTTAGGGTTAAGGATATGGTTACAGCTAGGGTTAAGGCTAGTATTAAGGTTAGGGTTTATGCTATGGGTAGGACTAGGGTTAGGTTAAGGGTTAGAGTTAGGTTTAGGGTGAGGGTGAGGCTCAGGGCTATGGTTAATGTTGGTGTTTGTGTAAGGGCTTGCACTATGGTTAGGGGTATGGTTAGGGTTAGAATTAGAGTTAATGTTAGGGCTAGGTATATGGCTACCTTTAGTGTTAGGGTTAGGGTTTTGGTTAGCTTTAGGGCTAATATTAGGGTTAGGCTTATGGATAGGGTTAGGGTTAGGGCTAGGTTTAGTGTTAGGGTTAGGGCCATGTTTAAGATTATGGTTACGGCTAGAGTTAGGGCTAGTATTAATGTTAGGGTTAGTGTTCTGTCTCGAGTTAGGGTTAGGTTTAGGTTTAGGGATAGGGCTATGGCTAGGTTTAGGGCTAGGATTAGGGTTTGGTTTAGTGTTAAGGATAGGGATTGGGTTAGGGTTAGGGTTAGGGTTAGAGTTAGCTTAAGGTTACGGTTAGGGTTAGGGTTAAGGATAGCGTTAGGACTAGGATTAGGGCTAGGATTAGGGTTAGAGTTAGGGATAGGGTTAGGGTTAGATTTAGGGTTAGGATTAGGGCTAGACTTAGGGTTAGGTTTAGGGTTATGGCTAGTGTTAGGGCTAAGTTTAGACTTAGGGGTAGGGCTATAGATAGCGTTAGGGATAGGGATAGTGTTAGGGTTAGGATTACAGTGAGGATTAGGATCAGTGTTAGTTTTAGGCCTAGGGATATGGCTATGATTAGGGTGAGGGTTAGCATTGGGGTTAGGGTTAAGGTTAGGGTTAGGGCTAGTATTAGGGTTATGCTTAGGGTTAGGGTTAGAGTTAGGTCTAATTTTATGGTTAGGGTTAGTGCTATGACTATGTTTCAGGCTAGATTTGGGGTTAGTGTTAGGCTTAAGTCTAGAGTTAGGGCTAGGGTTACATCTAGTATTAGGGTTAGGGATAGGGCTAGGGTTAGGGTAGGGGTTAGGGTTAAGGCTAGGGATAGGGCTAGTATTAGGTTTAGGGTTAGGGCTAGGGTTAGGGTTATGGTTAGTATTAGGGTTTCAGTTAGGGCTAGTTTTAGGGCTATTGTTAGGGTTAGGGCTAGGGTTATGGTTAAGTTTAGGGCTAGGATTATGGTTGGGCATAGGTCTAGCATGAAGGATAGGGTTAGGGTGAAGGCTAAGGTTAGGGCTAGTATTAGGGTTAGGGTTAGGGTTAGGGATAGGGTTAGGGTTAGGGTTAAGCTTAGAGTTCAGGATAGGGTTAAGACTAGTATGAGTATTAGGGTTAGAGTTAGGGTTAGGCTTAGTATTAAGGTTAGGTTTAGGTTTAAATTTAGGGCTAGGGTTAGGGCTACGGCTATTTTTAAGGTACAGTTAGGGTTAGGGTTCAGGTTAGGGTTAAGTCTAGAGTTAAGGCTAGGTTTACAGCTAGTATTAGGATTAAGGATAGGTCTAGGGTTAGAGTAAGGGTTAGCATTAAGGCTAGGGTAGGACTAGTATTAGTGTTAGTGTTAGGGTTAGGGTTAGGTTGAAGGCTAGGGTTAGGGCTAGTATTCGGTTTAGGGTTAGGGCTAGGATTAGTATTATGGTTAGGGTTAGGGTTTGGGTTAGGGTTAGGATTAGGGCTAGTTTTAGGGTTAGGCTTAGGGTCAGGTTAGGGTTAAGGTTAGGGTTAGGTATAGGACTAGGGTCTGGGTTAGGGCTAGTGTTCGGGTGGGGTTTGGGTTAGGGTTAAGCCTAGACTTTGGGTTATGGTTAGGGTTAGGGTTTGGGTTATGGCTAGGGCTAGGGCTAGGTTTCGGGCTAGGGTTACAGTTAGCGTTAAGGATAGCCTTAGGACTAGGATAAGGGCTAGGATTAGAGTTAGCGTTAGGGATAGGGTTAGAGTTAGGTTTAGGGTTAGTATTAGGGTTAAGTTTATGTTTAAGTTTAGGGCTAAGGTTAGGGCTAATTTTCGACTTAGTGATAGGGCTATAGTTAGCTTTAGGGATACGGATAGTGTTAGGGTTAGTGTTAGGATTAGGATTAGGATTACTTTTAGGCTTAGGCATATGGCTGTGGTTAGGATGATTTTTAGCATTAGGGTTAGGGTTAAGGTTAGGGTTGGGGCTAGTATTAGGGTTAGGGTTAGGCCTGGGGTTAGGGTTAGGGTTAGTATTGGGGTTAGGGTTAGGGTTAGGGTTAGGTTTAGCACTATATTTAGGGCTGGGGTTAAGGTTATCGTTAGGGTTAGGTTTAGGGCAAAGGTTAGGGTTGGTGGTAGGACTAGGGTTAGGTGTAGGGTTAGGGTTAGGGTGAAGGCTAGAGTTACGTCTACTTGTAGGTTTAGGGTGAGGGCTAGGTTTTAGGTAAGGTTAGTATTAGTGTTAGGGTTAATGCTAAGCATAGGGTTAGGGTTAGTGCTAAGTGTAAGTTAGGTTTAGGGCTAGGGTGAGGTTAGGGTTAGGGTTAGGGTTAGGGATAGGGCTATGGTCTGGGATAGGGCTAGTGTTCGGGTTAGTTTAATGCTAGGGTTCGGGTCAGAATTAAGCCTAGAGTTCAGGCTAGGTTTAACACTAGTTAGAGGATTAGGGTTAGGGTTAGAGTTAGGGCTAGGATTAGGTCTAAGTTTAAGTTAGAGTCAGGGTTAGGTTCAGCATTAGTATTACCACAAGAGTTAAGGCCAGGACTAGGGTTCGGGTTAAGGCTAGAGTTAGGGCTAGAGTTAAGACTAGTATGAGGATTAGGGTTAGGTTTAGGGTTAGGGTTAATATTAGGGTTAGGGTTATGGCTAGGGTTATGGCTAGGGTTAGGGTAAGGGTAGGGTTAAGGCTGGGGTTAGGGCTAGGGCTAGGCTAGTATGTAAGGTTAGGATTAGCCTTAAGGCTAGTGGTAGAGCTAAGGTTAGGGTTAGGCATAGGACTAGGGTTAGGGTTAGGGTTAGGGCTAGTATTAGGTTTAGGGTTCAGGTTCTACCTTAAACCTAATCTGAACACTAGCATTAAACCGGTCCCTAGCCCTAAACCTAAACCTAACACTAGCCCTAACCCAAGCGTTCACTCCAACACTAACCCTATTCTAACCTTAGCCGTACCCAAAACCCTAAACCTAACCTTTACCCTAACCCTAACCCTATCCGTAACCTAGGCCTAGGCCTAACCCTAACCCTAGCCCTAACCTAACCCTAACCCTAGCCCCAACCCTAAACCTAACCCTAGCCCTAAAACTACCCCTAACACAAACATTAATACTAATCCTAACTCTAACCCTAGCCCTAAACCTAAACCTAATACTAGCTATAACCCTAGCCTTCACCCTAACCCTAACCATATATGTAACCCTAGCCCTACGCCCAACCTTAACCCTAGACCCAACCCTAAACCTAACCCTTGCCCTAAAACTAGTCCTAACCCAAACCCTAATACTAATCCTAACCCTAACCCTAGCCCTAACCCTAAACCTAATACTAGCCTTAAATGTAGCCTTCACCCTAACCCTAATCCTAACCCTAACTCTAACACTAACAGTAGACCTAACCGTAGCCTTAACCCTAGACTTAACCCTAACCCCTACACTAACACTAGCCCTATCCCTAAACCTAATACTAGCCATAACCCTAGCCCTAACTCCAGACTTAACCCTAACCTAACCCTAGCCCTAACACAAACCCTAACCCTAACTCTAGCCTGAAACATAGCCATAGCAGTAACACTAAACCTAGACCTAATTCTAACCCTAACCCTAAGCCTAACCTAAGACTAGTCCTAACCCTAACCTTAACCCTAACCCTAATGATAACCCTCACCCTAATCATAGCCATATCCCTAGGCCTAAAACTAACACTGATCCTAATCCTCACTCTAACCCTTACACTATCGCTATCCCTAATGCTACCTATAGCCCTATCCCTAAGTCTAAACTTAGCCCTAACCCTAGCCCTAACCATAAACCTAACCCTAACTCTAGCCCTATTCCTAACCCTAACTCTAACCCTAACCTTATCCCTAACGCTAACCCTAATCCTAGCACTAATCCTAGTCCTAATGCTATACTTATCCCTAACTGTAACCCTAACCCTAATCCTAACTTAACCCTAACACTAACCCAAACCCTAACCCTAACCCCATCCCTATCCTTAACACTAAAACAAACCCTAATCCTAGCCATAAACCTAGCCATAGCCCTATCCCTAAACCTAAACCTAACCCTAACTCTAGACTGACCCTAACCCTAACATTAATACTAGCCCTAACTCTAGCTTTAAACATATCCTTAAACCTAACCCTGAACCTAACACTAAACCTAGCCCTAACCCTAACTCTATCCATAAGCCTAACCCTAAGATTAACCCTAAAGGTAAACAAAACCCTAACCCTAACACTAAAGGTAGCCATATACCTAGCCCTAACCATAACATTAATCCTAACCCTAACCCTAACACTAACCATAGTGCAAGCCCTTACACAAACATTAACAATACCATAGCCCTAAGCCTAACCCTCATCCTAAACCTAATCCGAACCCTAACCCTTAACCTTATCCTAGCCCTACCCATTTCACTAACCCTAACACTAATACTAACCCTAACCCTAATCCCAGACCTAACCCTAAACCTAATACTAGCCATAACCCTAGCCTTCAACCTAACCCAACCCTAGCCTTCACCCTAACCCTAATCCTAACCCTAACCCTAACACTAATACTAGCCCTAACCGTAGCCCTAACCCTAGCCTTAACCCTAACCCCTACCCTAATCCTATCCCTATCCCTAACCCTAAACTAACCCTAACCCTAGCCCTAACCCTAAAACTAACCCTAACCCTAACCCTAACTCTAAATCTAACCCTAACTCTAAACCTAAGCCTATCCCTAATGCTAACGCTAATGCTAGCCCTAATCCTAGTCCTAAGGCTATCCTTAACCATAATCATAGCCCTAACCTGACCCCTAAACCTAGCCATAGCCTTATCCCTAAACCTAAACCTAACCCTAACTCTAGCCCTAAACCTAACGCTAATATTAGCCTTAACCCTAGCTGTAATCACATCCTTAACCCTTACCATAAACCTAAACCTAGGCCTAACCCTAACCCTATCCATAGGCCTAACCCTGATATTAGCCCTAAAGCTAACATAACCCTAACCCTAAAGGTAGACATATACCTAGCACTAAGCATAGCACTAATCCTAGCTCGAAATCTACCATAGCACTAGTCGAAGCCCTTATACCAGCCCTAACACTAACCGTAGCCTTAAGCCTCACCCTCACCCTAAATCTAACCCAAAACCTAATTCTTAACCTAACCCTAGCCCTACACTCAGCACTAACCCTAACCCTAATACTAACCCTAAACCTAACCTAGTCCTAACCCTAAACCTAATACTCGCCCTAACCCTAGCCTTCACTGACCCCTAGCCCTATCCCTAATCCTAGGACTAGCGCTACCCCTACCACTAACCCTAATCCTAACACTAAACCTAGCCCTAGAGCTAGCCCTAAGGCTAAACCTAACCCTAATACTAGCATGAACCCTAGCCTTAGCCCTAACAATAACCCTAATCGTAACCCTAAGCCTAACCCTAACCCAAGACCTAACCCTAGCCGTAACCCTAATTCGAAGAGTAGCCCTAACCCTAGTATTAACCCTAACCCTAACCCTAACCCTGGGCTAACCCTAGCCCTAGCCCAAACCCAAAACCTAACCCTAGCAGTAAACCTACCAATAGCCCTATCCCTAAACCTAAACCTAACCCTAACCCTGACCCTAACCATAACCCTAACCCTAACCCTAACTGTAACCTCACGCTAACCCTAACCCTAACACTACACTTAGCACTAATCCTAACACAAATATTAAGCCTAACCCTAACCCTAAACCTAATACTAGTCCTAACCCTAGCCATCACCCTTACCCTAACCCTATCCCTAACCCTAGCCCTACCCCCAAAACTAACACTAGCCCTAAACCTAACCCTAAATATAGCCCTAACCATAACCTTAACCCTAGCCCTAAAAATAACCCTAACCCTAACCCTAACCTTAACACTAACCCAAACCCTACCACTAGCTTTAAATCTAACCCTAGCCCTAATAATAGGCCTAACCCTACCCCTAGCCCTAAAACTAGCCCTTACCATAACACTAGCAATAGCCCTAGACCTAACCCCAGCCTTAACCTGAACTCTTACCCTAACCATACCCCTAGACCTAGCCATAACGCTAATCAGAATTTTAACCCTAACTCTAACCCAAACCCTAACCTCATACTAGTTTAACTTTAGCCCTAACTCTAGCCTTAACCCTAACACTAACCCTACACCTAACAGGACCCCTACCCTAGCCCTAACACTTGTCCTAATACTAGTGCGAAACCTAACCCTAACACTAACCCATAACTTAGCCCTAATCCGAGCCCGAACACTGTCCCTGACCCTAATTCTCATTATCTGTCTTAAAGCTAGCCTGAACTCCAGGCTTAACCCTGACCCGATCCCTAGCATTAACCTAACCCAAAAACTAGCCATAACCAGAACCCTAGCACTGGCCCTTACCCTAAACCTAACCCGAACCCTACACTTAGCACTAATCCTAACCCTAATACTAACTCTAACCATAACTCTAAACCTAATACTAGTCCTAACCCTAGTCTTCACCCTAACCCTAACCTTATTCCTAACCCTACCCCTAACTATACCCCCAACACTAACACTAGCCCTAAACCTAACCCTAACAATTCCCTAACCATAACCTTAACCCTAGCCCTAAAACTAACCCT
Organism: Corynorhinus townsendii; assembly: GCA_026230045.1. Lineage (NCBI taxonomy): Eukaryota > Metazoa > Chordata > Mammalia > Chiroptera > Vespertilionidae > Corynorhinus > Corynorhinus townsendii. Next base: position 116,316,867 of record JAPDVU010000002.1, on the reverse strand, counting down.
AACCATAACCGTAACCCTAACTCTAATCTAAACACTAACCCTACCCCTACCTCTAACCCTAACCCGAACCCTAACCCGAGCCTTACCACTAGCCTTAAGGTTAACCCTAACCCTAATAATAGCCCTAACTCTAACCCAAGCCCTAAAACTAGCCCTTACCCTAACCATAACTGGAACCATAACACTAGCCTAGCCCTACACCTAACCCAAGCCTGAACCCTAACCCTTACCCTAACCCTAATCCTCATACTAGTTTTAACTTTAGCCCTAACTTTAGCCTTAACCCAACCCTAACCCTAAACCTAACCTCACCCTAACCTTAAACCTAACCCTACACTTAGCTCTAAACCTAACCCAAATACTAAGCCTAACCCTAACCCTAAACCTAATACTAATCCCAACCATAGCCATCACCTTAACCCTAACCCTAGCCCTAACCCTAGCCCTACCACCAGCACTGATACTAGCCCTAAACCCAACCCTAACCATAGCCCTAACCATAACTTTAACCCTAGTGCTAAAACTAGCCCTACCCTAACCCTAACCCTAACCTTAACACTAACCCTAACCCTAACCCTAGCCCTACCTCTAACCCTAACCCGAACCCTAATCTGAGCCCTACCACTAGTCTTAAGGTTAACCCTAACCTTAATACTAGCCCTAGATATAACCCAAGCCTTAACCCTAACCCTTACCCTAACCATACCCCTAGCCCTAGCCATAACACTAAGCCTAATTTTAACCCTAACCTGAACCCTAACCCTAATTCTCATATTAGTTTTAACTTTAGCCCTATTTCTAGCCTTAACCCTAACACTAACACTAGCCCTAACACGTCCCCTAGCCCTAGCCCTAACCTTTGTCCTAATACTAGCGCTAAAACTAACCATAGCACTAACCCTAAACTTAGCCCTAATCCTAGCCCGAAGCCTAACCCTGACCCTAATTCTCATTATTGGTCTTAAACCTAGCCCGAACTCCAGGCTTAACTCTGACCCAAACCCTAGCCTTAACCCTAACCCAAAAACTAGCCGTAACCCGAACCCTAGCTCTAGCCCTTACCTTAACCCTAACCCTGACTCTACCCCTAACCCTTACCATAACCCTAACCCTAACCCTAACCTCACGCTAACCATAAACCTAACCCTACACTTAACTCTAATCCTAACCCAAATACTAACCCTAACCCTAACCCTAAACCTAACCCTATCCCTATGCCAAACACTAACACTAGCCCTAAATCTAACCCTAACAATAGCCCTAACCATAACCTTAACCCTAGCCCTAAAACTAGCCCTAACCCTAACCCTAAACCTAACCTTAACCCTAACCCTAACCCTAATCCTCATACTAGTTTTAACTTTAGCCCTAACTCTAGCCGTAAACCTAACAATAACCCTGACCCTAACATGTCCCCGAGCCCTAGCCCTAACCCTTGTCCTAATACTAGTGTTAAACCTAACCCTAAACTTAGCCCTAATCCTAGCCCGAAGCCTAACCCTAACCCTAATTTTCATTACTAGTCTTAAACCTAGCCCAAATTCTAATCTTAACCCTGACCTGAACACTAGCCTTAACCCTAACCCAAAAACTAGCCCTCACCCAGACCTAACCCTAGCCTTACCCAAAGCCTAACCCGAACCCTGACCCTAATCCTAACCCTAAGCCTAACCGGAACCCTAACCTCACCCTAACCCTAACCCTAACCCTACACTTAGCACTAATCCTAAACCAAATACTAAGCCTAACCCTAACCCTAAACCTAATACTAGTCCTAACCCTAGCCATCACCCTAACCCTAACCCTAAGCAGAGCCCTATAACTAGCCTTAAGGTTAACCCTAACCCATATACTAGCCCTAACTCTAACCCAAGCCCTAAAACTAGCCCTTACCCTAACCATAACCAGAACCATAACACTAGCCCTACCCCTAGACATAACCCAAGCCTTAACCCTAACCCTTACCCTCACCATACCCCTACCCTAGCCATAACACTAGGCCTAATTTTAACCCTAACCCTAACCCTCATCCTCATACTAGTTTTAACTTTAGCCCTAACTCTAGCCTTAACCCTAACATCAACCCTAGCCCTAACATGACCCCTAGCCATAGCCCTAACCCTTGTCCTAATACTAGCATTAAACCAAACCCTAACACTAACCCTAAACTTAGCCCCAATCCTAACCCGAACCCTAACCCTGACACTAATTCTCATTACTAGACTTAAACCTAGCTCGAACTCCAGGCTTAACTCTGACTCGAACCCTATCCTTAACCCTAACCGGAAAACTAGCCGTAACCTGGACACTAGCCCTAGCCCTTACCCTAACCCTAGCCCTAACCCTGACCCTAACCCTAACCTTAACCCTAAACCTAACCTCATCCTAACCTTAAACCTAACCCTACACTTAGCTCTAATCCTAACCCAAATACTAACCCTAACACTAACCCTTAACCTAATACTAATCCTAATTCTAGCCATCACCCTAACCTAGCCCTACCCCCAACACTAACAAGAGCCCTAAACCTAACCTTAACCATAGCCCTAACCATAACCTTAACCCTAGCACTAAAACTAACCCTACCCCTAACCCTAACCCTAACCTTATCCCCAACACTAACACGAGCCTTAAACCTAACCCAAACCATAGCCCTAACCATAACCTTAACCCTAGCACTAAAACTAACCCTAACCCTAAGCTTAGCCCTACCCCTAACCCAAACCCTAACCCTAACCCTAACTCGAACCCTACTATTAGCCTTAAAGCTAACCCCAACCCTAATACTAGCCCTAAATCTAACCCTAGCCCTAATACTACCCCTTCCCCTAATCATACCCTAAAAATAACACTAGCCCTAACACTAGACCTAACCCTAGCCTTAACCCTAACCCTTACCCTAAGCATACCCCTAGCCCCAGCCATAATACTAGGCCTAATTTTAACCCTAACCATAATCCAAACCCTAATCCTCATATTAGTTTTAAATTTGGACCTAACTCTAGCCTTAACCTTAACAATAACCCTAGCCCTAACACGACCCCTAGCCCTAGCCTGAACACTTGTCCTAATACTAGTGCTAACCCTAACACTAACCCTAAAGTTAGCCCTAATTCTAGCGGGAACACTAACCCCAACCCTACTTCTCATTACTAGTCTTAAACCTCACCCGAACTCTAGGCTTAACCTTGACTTTAAACCTAACCCAAAAGTTAGCCATAATCCAGTCCCTAGCCCTTGGCCATACCCTATCCCTAACCCTAACCCTGACCCTAATGCTAACCCTAACCTCACCCTAACCCTAACCCTAACCCTAACCCTACACTTAGCATTAATCCTAACCCAAATACTAAGCCTAACCCTAACACTAAACCTAATACTAGTCCTAAACCTAGCCATCACCCTACCCCTAAATCTATGCCTAACCCCAACACTAACACTAGCCCTAAACCCAACCCCAACCATAGCCCTAACCATAACCTTAACCCTAGCCATAAAACTAGTCCTAACCCTAACTCTAACCCTCACCCTAACCTTAACACTAAGCCTAACCCTAACCCTAGCCCTACCTCTAACCCGAACCCTAACTGTAACCTGAGCCCCACCACTAGCCTTAAAGTTAACCCTAACCCTAATACTAGCCGTAACCCTAACCAAGCCCTAAAACTAGCGTTTACCCTAACCATAACCGGAACAATAACACTAGCCCTAGCCCTAGATCTAACCCAAGCCTTAACCCTAACCTTTACCCTAACCATACCCATACCTAGCCATAACACTAAGCCTAATTTTAACCCTAACCCTAACCTTAATCCTCATACTATTTTTAACTTTAGCTCTAACTCGAGCCTTAATCCTAACACTAAAACTAACCATAACAAGACCCCTAGCCCTAGCTGTAACCCTTGTCCTAATACTAGTGCTAAACCTAACCCTAACACTAACCTTAAACTTAGCCCTAATGCTAGGCCGAATCCTAATCCTGAACCTAATTCTCACTACTAGTCTTAAAACTAGCCCGAACTCTCGGCTTAACCCTAACCCGAACCCTAGCCTTAACCCTAACCCGAAAAATAGCTCTAACCCAGACCCTAGACCTAGACCTTACCCTAACCCTAACCATAACCCTGACCCTAACCCTAACCCTACACTTACCACTAATCCTAACCCAAATACTAACCCTAACCCTAAACCTAATACTAGTCCTAACCCAGCCTTCACCCTAACCCTACCCCATTCCTAACCCTATCCCTACCCCCAACACTAACACTAGCCCTAAACATAACCCTAACCATAGCCTAACCATAACCTTAACCCTAGCCCTAAAACTAGCCCTACCCTAACCCTAACCCAAGCCCTACCACTAGCCTTAAAGCTAACCCTAACCCTAACCCTAACCCTAGCCCTAAAACTAGCCCTTACCCTAACCATAACCCTAACCATAAAACTAGCAATAGCCCTAGATATAACCCCAGCCATAACCCTAACCCTTACCCTATCATTCCCCTAGTCCTAGCCAAAACGCTAAGCCTAATTTTAACCCTAACCCTAATGCTAACCCTAATCCTCATATTAGTTTTAACTATAGACCTAACTCTAGCCTTAACCATAACGCTAACCCTAGCCCTAACACAACCCCTAGCCCTATCTCGATCACTTGTCATAATACTAGTGCTAAACCTAACCCTAACACTAATCCTAAAGTTAGCCTTATTGCTAGCCCGAACCCTAACCCTAACCCTACTTGTCATTACTAGTCTTAAACCTGGCCCGAACTCTAGGCTTAAACCTGACCCGATTAACCCTAACCCGAAAACTAGCCATCACCCGGACCCTAGCCCTAGTCCTTAAACTAACCCTAACCCTAACCCTAACCGTAACCCTGACTCTAACCCTAACCTCACCCAAACCCTAACCATAACCCTACACTTAGCACTAATCCTAACCCAAATACTAAGCCCAACCCTAACCCTAAACGTAATAATAGACCTAACCCTAGCCATCACCCTATCCCTAACCCTATCCCTACACCCAACACTAACACTAGCCCTAAACCCAACCCTAACCATAACCTTAACCCTAGCCCTAAAACTAGCCCTAACCCTAACCCTAGTCTAACCCTAAACCTAATAGAAGCTTTAACCCTAGCCTTCACCCTAACCCTAAACGTTAAACTAATACTAGCCCTAACCATAGCCCTAACCCTAGCATTAACCCTAACTCTTAACCTAACCCTACACCTATCCCTAACCCTAATGCTCCCCATAACCGTAGCCCTAACTGTAGACTTAACTCTTACCCTAAGCCTAACTCTAACCTTAAACATAGCCATAGCCCTAACCCTAACCCTAAACCTAGACCTAAGTGTAACCCTAAATCTAAGCCTAGCCTTAACCTAACCTTAACCCTAACCCTAACCCTAACCCTAAACTGAGGCCTAACCCTAACCCTATCCATAAGCCTAACCCTAATATTAGCCATAAAGCTTACTATAACCCTAACTCTAACCCTAAAGGTAGCCATATACTTAGCCCTAACCAAAACGCTAATCCCAATGCTAACCTACCCCTAACCCGAGTGCAACTGCTAACACTAACTACAACACTAACCGTAGCCCTAAGCCTCACCCTTACCCTAAACCTAAACCTAACCCTAACCCTTACCTAACCCGAGTCCTACCCTTAGCACTAACCCTAACCCTAGTACTAACCCAAACCCTAACCCTAGACCTAACCCTAAACCTAATACTATCCCTAACCCTAGCATTCACTCTAACATTAACCCTGTCCATAACCTTAGCTCTACCCCCAACCCTAAACCTAGGCCTAAACCTTACCCTAACCCTAGCCCTAAAACTAGCCCTAACCCTAACCCTAATACTAATGTTAACCTTAACCCTAAACCTAATAAACTAACCCTAACCCTAGCCTTCACCCTAAAGCTAACCCTAACCCTAACTCTAGCCCTACTCCTAACCCTAAACCTAATCCTAACCCTAGCTATACCACTAGCCCTAAGGCTAACCTTAACTCTAATACTAGCCCTAGCCCTAACACTAATCCTAATCCTAACCCTAATCCTAACCCTAAACCAAGAACTAACCATAGCTGTAACCCTAAGTCTAATAGTACCCCTAACCCTAACATTAACCCTAACCCTGGCCCTAATCCTAGCCCTAGCTAAATTAAGCCTAGAGACTGGGCTAGGGTTAAGATTAGTATGTGAATTAGCATTAGGGTTAGGGCTAGGGCTAGGGCTAATATTAGGGTTAGGGTTAGTTTAGGGTTAGGTCTAGTTTTAGAGGTTGGGTTAGGGTTAGGTTTAGGGCTAGAGTTAGGGTTGTGGTTAAGGTTAGGGTTAGGGTTAGGGTTAATGCTAGGGTTAGGGGTACTGTTAGAGTTAGGGTTTTGGCTAGGGTTAGTTCTTGGGTTATGGTTAGGGTTAGGGTTAGGGCTCTGTTTAGGGCTAGGGCTCTGTTTAGGGCTGGTTTGGGGCTAGACTTAGAGTTAGGGTTAGGGTTTGTGTTAGGGTTAGGGCTAGGTGTAGGGGTAGGTTTAAGGTTAGGGTTAGGGTTAGGGCTAGTGTTAGCTTTAGCATTAGGCTTAAGTTTAGGGTTAGTTTTGGGGTTACTTTTTGGGCTAGTATTAAGGCTAAGGTTAGAGCTAGTATTAGGGTTAGTTTAGGCTTAGGGCTAAGCTAGCATTAGGGTTAGAGTTAGGGTTAGGGCTAGTGCTAGGGCTAGGGTTATGGTTAGGTTTAGGTCTAGGGTTAGGGCAAGGGTTAGGGTTAGGGTTAGGGCTAGTATTGGGGCTTAGGGTTAGGGTTAGAGTTAGGTCTAGGTTTAGGGTTAGGGTTAGGGCTATGGCTATCTTTCGGGCTAGAGTTAGGATTAGGGTTAGGGTTAAGTCTAGAGTTAGGGCTAGGGTTACGGCTATTATTATGCTTAGGGCTAGGGCTAGGGTTAGGGTAGGGCTTATGGTTAAGGCTAGTGTTTGGGCTATGGTTAAGGCTAGTATTAGTGTTAGGGTTAGGTTTAGGATTAGGGTTAGGGTGAAGGCTAGGGTTAGGGCTAGTATTAGGTTTAGGGTTAAGGCTAGGGTTAGGGTTATGGTTAGTATTAGAGTTTGGGTTAGGGCTAGTTTTAGGGCTAGGGTTAGAGTTAGGTTTAGGTTAGGGTGAACGCTAGGGTTATGGCCATTATTAGGTTTACGGTTAGGGCTAGAGTTAGGGTTAGGGTTAGTATTAGTGTTAGGGTTAGTGCCATGGGTAGGACTAGGATAAGGATAAGGGTTAGGGTTAGGGTTAGGTTTAGGGTGAGGGTGAGGCTTAGGGCTATGGTTATTGATAATGTTTGTGTAAGGGCTTGCACTATGGTTAGGGGTAGGGTTAGGGTTAGGATTAACATTATGGTTAGGGCTAGGTATATGGCTACCTTTAGTGTTAGGGTTAGGGTTTTGGTTACCTTTAGGACTAATATTAGGGTTAAGCTTATGGATAGGGTAGGATTAGGGCTTGGTTTAGTGTTAGGTTTAGGGTTAGGTTTAAGGATATGGTTACAGCTAGAGTTAGGGCTAGTATTAATGTTAGGGTTAGGGTTCGGTCTCAAGTTAGAGTTAGGTTTAGGATTAGGGATAGGGCTATGGCTAGGTTTATGGCTAGGATTAGGGTTTGGTTTAGTGTTAAGGATAGGGATTGGGTTAGGGTTAGGGTTTGGGTTAGTGTTAGGGTTAGGTTAGGGTTAGGGTTAGGGATAAGTATAGCATTAGGACTAGGATTAGTGCTAGGATTAGGGTTAGCGTTAGGGATAGGGTTAGGGTTAGAGTTAGGGTTAGGAATAAGACTAGAATTAGGGTTAGGTTTATGGTTAGGGCTAGGGTTAGGGCTAAGTTTAGACTTAGGAATAGGGCTATAGGTAGCGTTAGGGATAGTGATAGTGTTAGGGTTAGAGTGAGGATTAGATCAGTGTTAGTTTTAGGCCTAGGGATATGGCTATGATTAGGGTGAGGGTTATCATTAGGGTTAGGGTTAAGGTTAGGGTTAGGACTAGTCTTAGGTTAGGCTTAGGGTTAGGGTTAGAATTAGGTCTAGGTTTAGTGTTACTGCTATGGCTATGTTTCAGGCTAGAGTTAGGGTTAGGGTTTGTGTTAGGGCTAGGGTTAGGTTAGGGTTAAGTCTGGAGTTAGGGCTAGGGTTATGGCTAGTATTAGGTTTAGGGATAGGGCTAGTGTTAGTGTAGGGGTTAGGGTTAAGTCTAGGGTTAAGGCTACGGTTAGGTCTACTGTTAGTGTTAGAGTTAGGGTTAGGATTAGGGTTAGGGTGAAGGCTACATTTAAGGCTAGTATTAGGTTTAGGGTTAGGGCTAGGGTTAGGGTTAGGATTAGTATTAGGGTTTGGGTTAGGACTAGTTTTAGGGCAAGGGTTAGGTTTAGGGTTGGGTCTAGGGTTAAGGTTGGGCGTAGGGCTAGGGTTACATATATGGTTAGGGTTAGGGTGAAGGCTAGGGTTATAGCTAGTATTAGGTTTAGGTTTAGGGCTAGGGTTAGAGTTAGGATTAGTATTAATGTTTGTGTTAGGGGTAGTTTTAGGGCTAGGGTTAGGTTTAGGGTTGGGGCTAGGGTTAGGGTTAGGTTAGGGCTAGGGTTAGGGTTAGGCCTAGGCCTAGGTTACGGATAGGGTTAGGGTTAGGGTAAAGGTTAGGTTTAGGGTTTTGGGTACGGCTAAGGTTAGAATAGGGTTAGTGTTGGAGTGAACGCTTGGGTTAGGGCTAGTGTTAGGTTTAGGTTTAGGGCTAGGGACCGGTTTAATGCTAGTGTTCAGATTAGGTTTAAGGTAGAACCTGAACCCTAAACCTAATACTAGCCCTAACCCTAACCCTAACCCTAGTCCTATGCCTAACCCTAACCTTAGCTCTACCACTAGCCTTAAGGCTAATCCTAACCTTACATACTAGCCTAGCCCTAGCCCTAACCCCAGCCTTAACCCTACCCTTACCCTAACCCTAGCCATAACCCTAGCCATAACCCTAACCCTAATATTAACCCTAACCCTAAACCTAACCCTAATCCTCATACTAGTCTTACCTCTAGCCCTAACTCTAGCCTTAACCCGAACCCTAGTCCTGGCCTTAACTCTTGTGGTAATACTAATGCTGAACCTAACCCTGACTCTAACCTAAACTTAGACCTAATCCTAGCCCTAACTCTAACCCTAACCCTAATCCTCTAACTAGTGTTAAACCTAGCCTGAACTCTAGGCTTAATTCTGACCCGAACCCTAGCATTAAACTAACCCGAACACTAGCCCTATCCCAGACCATAGCCCTATCCCTAACCCTAACCCTAACCCTAACCTCACCCTAGCCCTAAACCTAACTTACACTTAGCACTAACCCTAACCCTATGCTTAGCATTAACCCTAACACTAATACTAACCTTACCTAAAACCTAGCCCTCACCCTAAACCTACAAGTAGACGTAACTCTAGCCTTCACCCTAACCCTAACCCTACACCTAACCCTAGTCCTACCACCAACCCTAACCTTTGCCCTAAACCTAACCCTAACGATAACCTTAACCCCAGCCCTAAATATAGTGCTAAACCTAACCCTAACCCTAACCCTAACCCCAATACTAACCCTAACCCTAACCCCAGGCCTAACCCTAACCCTAATACTAGCCCCAACCCTAACCTTAACCCTAACCCTAATGCTAAAAATCATCCTAACCACAGCCATATGCCTAAGCCTAAAAGTAATCCTAATCCTAATCCTAACACTAACCCTAACACTATCCGTATCCCTAAAGCTAACTATAGCCCTATCACTAAGTCGAAAATTAGCCCTAACCTTAGCCCTAAACTTAAACATAAACTTAACCCTAATACTAACCCTAAACCTAACTCTAACCCTATCCCTAACGCTAACTCTAATCCTAGCCCTTATCCTAGTCCTAAGGCTATCCTTAACGCTAACTGTAACCCTAGCCCGAAACCTAGCCCTAGCCCTAGCCATAACCCAAACCCTAACCCTAACCATAACCCAAAGTCTAGGCTTAACCCTAACCCAAACCCCACCCGAACACTAGCCCTAACCCAGACCCTAGTCCTATACCTAACCCTAACCTTAACCCTAACCTGACCCTAAGCCTAACCCTAAAACTAGCCCTAATCCTAACCCTAACCCAAACCCTAACCCTAACCATAATACTAATCCTAGCCCTAACCCTAAACCGAATACTAGCCCTAACCCTAGCCTTCAACCTAACCCTAACCCTAACACTAACACTAATACTAGTCCTACCCTAGCCTTAATGCTAACCCTTACTCTAACCCTAGACCTATCCTTAATCCTAATACTAGCTGTAAACCTAGCCTTAACTCTAGACTTAACCCTAACCTGAACCCTAACCCTAACTGTACCTTAAAAATAGCCGTAGCCCTAACCCTAGCCCTAAATTTAAACCTAAACCTAACCTTAATACTAAGCCTAACCCTAACTCTAACCCTAATACTCATACTAGTCTTAACCCTATCCTGAACTCTAAGCTTAACCCTAACCCTAACCCTATCCCTAACCCTAACCCTAACCCTAATACTAGCCCTAACCTTAGCCTTCACCCTAACCCTATCCTTCATGCTAGACCTATGCCCAACCATAATCCTAGCCCTAAACTTAACCATAACCCTAGCCCTAACCCTAACAATAGCCCTAAAACTAGCCCTAACTGAAACCCTAATACTAACCATAACCCTAACCCTAGCCCTAACCCTAAACCTAATACTAGCCCTATCCCTAGCCTTAACCCTAACCCCTACCCTAACCCTAGCCCTATCCCTAACCCTAATACTAGATGTAACCCTAGCCCTAACTCTAGACTTAAGCCTAACACTAACCCCAAATCTAGCCTGAAACATAGTCATAGCACTAACCCTAACCATAAAATTAGACCTAACTCTAACCCTAACCCTAAGCATAACCCTAATACTAGCCCTAACCCTAACCTTAACCCTAACCCCAATGCTAACCCTCACCCTAATCATAGCCATATCCCTAGGCCTAAAACTAACACTGATCCTAATCCTCACTGTAATCCTAACCCTAACACTATCCCTATCCCTAACGCTATCTATAGCCCTACCCCTAAGTCTAAACTTAGCCCTAACACTAGCCATAACCCTAAACCTAACCCTAAGTCTAGCCCTAATCCTAACCCTAAATCTAACCCTAACCCTATCCCTAACTCTAACCCTAATCCTAGCCCTAATCCTAGTCCTAACGCTATCCTTAACCCTAACCCTAACCGTAACCTTAAGCTAACTCTAGCCCTAACCCTAACCCTAACCCTAACCCAATCCCTATCCTTAACACTAAACCAAACCCTAATCCTAGCCCTAAACCTAGCCATAGCCCTATCCCTAAACCTAAACCTAACCCTAACTCGAGACAGAACACTAACCCTAACATTAATACTAGCCCTAACTCTAGCCGTAACCATAATCTTAAACATAGCCCTAACCCTAACACTAAACCTAGCCCTAACCCTAACCCTATCCATAAGCCTAACCCTAATATTAGCCCTAAAGCTAACCAAAACCCTAACCCTAACACTAAAGGTAGCCATATACCTAGCCCTAACATTAACTCTAATTCTAACCCTAACCATACCCCTAACCATAGTGCAAGCCCTTACACAAACACCAACATTAACCATAGCCCTGAGCCTCACCCTCACCCTAAACCTAACTCTAACCCTTAACCTAACCCTAGTCCTACCCATAGCATAAACCCTAACCTTAATACTAGCCTTAACCCTAGCTGTAACCATATCCTTAACCCTAACCCTAACCCCAAACCTAAACCTAGGCCTAACCCTAACCCTATCCATAAGCCTAACCCTAACATTAGCCCTAAAGCTAACATAACCCTAACCCTAAAGGTAGACATATATTTAGCACTAACCATAAAGCTAATCCTTACTGAAATCTACCCCTAGCACTAGTCCAAGCCCTTACACCAACCCTAACACTAACCTTGGCCTTAAGCCTTACCCTCACCCTAAACCTAACCCTAACCCTAATCCATAACCTAACCCAAGCCCTACCCTTAGCACTAACGCAAACCCTAATACTGACTCTAGCCCTACCCTTAGCCCTAACCCTAAACCTAATACTAACCCTAACCTTATCCTTCACCCTAACCCTAACCCTTTTTCTAACCTTAGCCCTACCCCCAACCCTAAAGTTAGCCTTAATCCTAGTCCGAACCCTAACCCTGACCTTAATTCTCATTACTAGTCTTAAAGCTAGCCCGATCTCCAGGCTTAACCCCGACCCAAACACTAGCATTAACCTAACCCAAAAACTAGCCGTAACCCGGACCCTAGCCCTAGCCCTAACCCTAACCCTAACCCTAACCCTAACCCTACACTTAGCACTAATGTTAACCCAAATACTAACCCTAACTCTAAACCTAATACTAGTCCTAACCCTAGCCTTCACCCTAACCCTAACCCTATTCCTAACCCTATCCCTACCTCTACCCCCAACACTAACACTAGCCCTAAACCTAACCCTGACCATTCCCTAATCATAACCTTAACCCTAGCCCTAAAACTAGCCCTAACCGTAACCCTAACCCTAAATCTAACCTAAACACTAACCCTAACCCTAACCCTAGCCCTACCTCTAACCCTAAACCTAACCCTAACCCGAGCCTTACCACTAGCCTTAAGGTTAACCCTAACCCTAATACTAGCCCTAACTCTAACCCAAGCCCTAAAACTAGCCCTTACCCTAACCATAACCGGAACCATAACACTAGCCCTAGCCATAATACTAAGCCTAATTTTAACCCTAACCTTAACCCTAACCCTAATCCTCATACTAGTTTTAACTTTAGCCCTAACTCTAGTCTTAACCCTAACACTAACTCTAGCCCTAACACTACCCCTAGCCCTAGCCCTAACCCTTGTCTTAATACTAGCGCTAAACCTAACCCTAACCTAATACTAGTCCTAACCCTAGCCGTTACCCTAACCTTAACCCAATCTCTCACCCTAGCCCTACCCTCAACCCTAACACTAGCCCTAAACATAACCCTAACCACAGTCGTAACCATAACTTTAATCCTAACCCTAAAACTAACCCGTAACCCTAACCATAACCATAACCCGAGCCCTACCACTAGCCTTAAAGCTAACCCTAACCCTAATACTAGCCCTAAACCTAACCCTAGCCCTGAAACTAGCCCTTACCCTATCCATAACCCTAAACATAAAACTAGCCTTAGCCCTAGACCTAACCCTAGCCTTAACCCTAACCCTTACCCTAACCATACCCCTAGCCCTAGCCATAACGCTAAGCCTAATTTTAACTCTAACCCTAATCCTAACCCTAATCCTCATATTAGTTTTAACTTTAGACCTAACTCTAGCCTTAACCTTAACACTAACCCTAGTCCTAACACGACCCCTAGCCCTAGCCTGAACACTTGTCCTAATACTACCCCTAAACCTAACCCTAACACTAACCCTAAAGTTAGCCCTAATGCTAACTTCAACCCTAAGCCTAAACATACTTCTCATTACTAGTCTTAAACCTGGCGCAAACTCTAGGCTTAACCCTGACCTCAACCCTAACCTTAACCCTAACCGGAAAACTACCCAATACCGGGACCCTAGCCCTAGGCCTTACACTAACCCTAACCCTAACCCTAAACCGATGCCTAACCCTAACCCTATGCATAAGCCTAAGCCTAATATTAGCCCTAAAGGTAACCCTAACCCTAAAGGTAGCCATATATACCTAGCCCTAACCATAACGCTAATCCCAATGCTAACCCTACCCCTAACCCTAGTGCAAGCCCTAACACTAACCACAACACTAACCGTAGCCCTAAGCCTCACCCTTACTCTAAACCTAACCCTAACCCTAACCCTTAACCTAACCCTAGCCCTACCCTTAGCACTAACCCTAACCCTAATACTAACCCAAACCCTAACCCCAGTCCTAATCCTAAACCTAATACTAGCCCTAACCCTAGCATTCACTCTAACATTAACCCTGTCCATAACCTTAGCTCTACCCCAACCCTAAACCTAGCCATAAACCTAACCCTAAACCTAGGCCTAAACCTAGCCCTAAAACTAGCCCTAACCCTAACCCTAATACAAACCCTAACCCTAACTCTAGCCCTACCTCCAACCCTAAACCTAACCCCAACCCTAGCTATACCACTAGCCCTAAGGCTAACCTTAACCCTAATACTAGCCCTAACCCTAGCCCTAGCCCTAACACTAACCCTAATCCTAACCCTAACCCAAGAACTAACCATAGGCATATCCCTAGGTCTAATAGTACCCCTAACCCAGCATTAACCCTAACCCTGGCCCTAATCCTAGCCCTAGCTAAGTTAAGCCTAGAGTTTGGGCAAGGTTTAAGATTAGTATGTAAATGAGGGTTAAGGTTAGGGCTATGGCTAGGGCTAGTATTAAGGTTAGGTTTAGTTTAGGGTTAGGGCTAGTTTTAGAGGTTGGGTTAGGGTTAAGTTTAGGGCTAGAGTTAGGGTTGTGGTTAAGGTTAGGGCTAGGGTTAGGGCCAGGGTTAGGTTTAGGGTTAATGCTAGGGTTAGGGGTACTATTAGAGTTAGGGTTTTGGCTAGGGTTAGTTCTTGGGTTAGGGTTAGGATTAGGGTTAGGGCTCTGTTTAGGGCTGGTTTGAGGCTAGACTTAGAGTTAGGGTTAGAGTTTGTGTTAGGGTTAGGGCTAGGTATAGGGGTAGGTTTAAGGATAGGGTTAGGGTTAGGGCTAGTGTTAGGTTTAGCATTTGTCTTAAGTTTAGGGTTAGTGTTGGGGTTTTGTTTTGGCCTAGTATTAGGGCTAGGGTTAAGGCTGGGTTAGAGCTAGTATTAGGGTTAGTTTAGGCTTAGGGTTAAGGTTAGGGCTAAGGCTAGAGTTAGGGTTAGAGTTAGGGTTAGGGCTAGTGCTAGGGATAGGGTATGGTTAGGTTTAGGTCTAGGGTTAGGGCAAGGGTTAGAGTTAGGGTTAGCTTTAAAGCTTGGGTTAGGGGTATGGTTAGGGCTTGTATTAGGGTTAAGGCTTGGGTTATGGCTAGGTTTAAGGCTAGTATTAGGGTTAAGTTTAGGGGAAGTGCTAGGGTTAGGTTAGGGCTCTTTTAGGGTTAGAGTTATGTTTAAGGTTATTGTTATGGCTAGTATTAGTGTTAGGGTTAGGGCTAGGTTTAGCACTAGGGTTAGGGTTAAGGCTAAGGTTGGGGTTAGGTTTATTGTTAAGGTTATGGCTATGGGTAGGGTTAAGGTTAGCTTTAAGGATTGGGTTAGGGCTTGGGTTAGGGCTCTTATTAGGGTTAGGGTTAGGGTTATGGTTTGAGTTATGGCTAGGTTTAGGGCTAGTAATAGGGTTAAGGTTAGGGCAAGTTCTAGAGTTAGGTTTCGGCTCTTTTTAGAGTTAGTTAGGTTTAAGGCTAGGGTTAGGGCTAGTGTTAGGTCTAGTATTAGAATTAGGGTTAGGGTTACGTCTAGGGTTAGAGCTAGGGGTAGGGTTTGGGTTATGGTTAGGGTTGGTGTTTGGTTAAGGGTAGGGCTAGGGTTAGGGTTAGGCTTAGGTTTAGGGCTCGCTTTAGTGTTAGGTTTAAGGCTTGGGTTTTTGTTAGGTTTAGGGCTAGGCCTATGGTAAGCCTAGGGTTTTGGTTACAGTTAGGGTTAGCTCTAGGGTTTGGGTTAGGGTTAAGTTTAGGGCACATTTTAGGACTGGGTTGGCGCTAGAGTTAGGGTTAGCATTAGGGTTTGTGTTAGGGTTAGGGCTAGGGCTAGGGTTAGGTTTAAGTTTAGTGTTAGGGTTAGGGCTAGTTTTAGGGTTATGATTAGGCTTAAGTTTAGGGTTAGGGTTAGGATTAGGGTTTCGGCTTTTATTAGGGCTAGGGTTAAGGCTATGGTTAGAGCTAGTATTAGGGTTAATTTAGGCTTAGGGTTAACGTTAGGGCTAAGCAAGGTTAAGGGTGAGTTAGGGTTAGTTGTAGTGGTAGGGCTAGGGTTTGGGTTAGGGTTAGGGCTAGGTTTAGAGAAAAGATTAGGGTTAGCATTTGGGTTGGGCTAGGGTTAGGATAAGTGCTAGGGTTAGGGCTAGAGTTATGGTTATGGTTATGGTTAACGTTAGGGTTAGGTTTAAGGCTGGGTTAGTTTTGGGATAGGGCTAGTATTAGGGTTAGGGCTAGGGCTGGAGCTAGGGTTAGTGTTAGGGTTAGCTGTAAGGCCTGGGTTAGGGTTAGGGTTAGGATTAGTATAAGTGTTAAGGTCATGGTTAAGGCTAGGGTTAAGGCTAGGTTTATTTTTGGGTTTAGGGCTAGTGTTTGTGTTAAGGTTTGGGGTAGGGATAGGATTTGTGCTAGGGCTAAGTTTAGGGTTAGGTTTAAGTCTAGGTTTAGTTTTGGAATAGGGCTACTATTGGTTAGTGTTAAGGCTAGAGCTAGGGCTGGGGTTAAGGATAGAGTTAGGGTTAGGGTTAGCTTTAAGGTTTCGGTTAGGGATAGGGTTAGTGCTAGTGTTAGTGTTATGGCTAGGGTTAGGGCTAGTATTGGGGTTAAAGTTAGGGCAAGTGCTAGGGTTAGGTTTGGGCTCCTTTTAGGGTTAGAATTAGGTTTAAGTCTAGGGTTAGGGCTAGTATTAGTGTTAGAGTTAGGTTTAGGGCTCGGGTTAGAGTTTAGGGCTCGGGTTAGAGCTGGCTTAAGTTTAGG
Source organism: Corynorhinus townsendii (assembly GCA_026230045.1). Classification (NCBI taxonomy): domain Eukaryota; kingdom Metazoa; phylum Chordata; class Mammalia; order Chiroptera; family Vespertilionidae; genus Corynorhinus; species Corynorhinus townsendii. The sequence goes on along the minus strand of JAPDVU010000002.1, from coordinate 116,300,121 downwards.
AGTAAGGTTAGTGTTAGGGTTAGGGCGAGTTTTAGGGTTAGGGTTAGGATTAGGCTTAAGTTAAGGGTTAGGGTTAGGGTTAGGTTTGGGCTAATGTTAGGGCTTCATTTAAGGCAAGGTTTAGTGCTTAGTTTAGAATTAGGGTTAGGGTTAAGGCTAGGGTTAGGTCTAGGGCTAGGTTTAGGGTTAGGGTTAGAGCTAGGTTAAGTTTAGGGTTGGGGTTAGTGCTATGTTAGGGTTGTGGTTTGCGTTTGTGTTAGGGTTAGGTCTAGGGTATGGATAGGGTTAGAGGTAGGGTTTGTTTAGGGTTTGGCTATGGTTCGGGCTAGTATAAGGGTTATAGTTAGGGCTAAGGTTAGGGTTAGGGTTATGACTAGGGTTAAGCATAGGGTTAGGGTTAGTGTTTGGGTTAGGGATAGGGTTAGGTTAGCATTTGTTATCGAGCTAGGGTTAGGATAAGTGCTAGGGTTAGGACTACGGTTAAGGCTACCTTTAGCGTTAGGATTAGGGTTTGTTTTAAAGTTAGGGTACGGCTAGGCTTTGGTCTATCTTTAGGGTTAGGGTACGGCTACGCTTTGGTCTAGGTTTAGGGTCTAAAGTTAAGGTATGACTAGACTTTGGTCTAGGTTTAGGGTTAGGTTTAAGGCTGGAGTTAGTTTTGGTATAGGGCAAGTATTAGGGTTAGGGCTAGGGCTAGAGCTAAGGATAGGTTCAGGGCTACCTTTAGCCTTAGCTTTAAAGTTTGGGTTAGGGCTAGGGTTTGGGCTAGTATTAGGGTTAGGGTTAGGGTTATGGCTTGGGTTATGGCTAAGGTTAGGGCTAGTATTAGGGTTAAGGTTAGGGCAAGTGCTAGGGTTAGGTTAAGGCTCTTTTTAGAGTTAAAGTTAGGTTTAAGGCTAGGGTTAGGGCTAGTTTAGGACTGGTATTAGTGTTAGGGTAAGGGTTAGGTCTAGGGTTAAGGTTAAGGTTAGCATTTGGGTTAGAGCTAGGGCTAGGTTTAGGTTTAGGCTTAGGGTTAGGGGTAGCTTTCAGCTTAGGTTTAGGGCTTGGGTTTTTGTTAGGGTTAGGGCTAGGGCTATGGTTAGGGCTAGGGTATTTACGAGGTAAGGGTTAGGGCTAGGGCTAGGATTAGGGGTAGGGTTAGGGCTAGGTTTAGGTTGGGTTGGGGCTGGAATTACGGTTAGGGTTAGGGTTTTTATTAGGGTTACGGCTAGGGCTAGGGTTAGGTTTAAAGATAGCGATGGGGTTAGGGCTAGTGTTAGGTTTCAGATTAGGCTTAAGTTTAGGATAAGGTTTAGAGTTAGGGTTTGGGCTAGTATTAGGGCTTGGGTTAAGACTAGTATTAGAGTTAGTATTAGGGTTAGTTTAGGCTTAGGATTAAGGTTAGGGCAAAGGCCAGTGTTAGGGTAATAGTTAGGGTTAGGGCTAGTGCTAGGGCTAGGGTTAGGGTTAGGTTTCGGTTTAGGGTTAGGGCTAGGGTTAGGGTTAGCATTTGGGTTAGGGCTATGTTTAGGATAAGTGCTAGGGTTAGGGCTATGTGTGGCACTAGGTTTAGGATTAGGTTTAGGATTTATGGTAGGGTTGGGGCTATGTTTATTGTTAGGTTTAGAGCTAGGGTTAGGCTTAGGTTTAGGGCTAGGGTTAGGACTACCTTCAGCATTCAGTTTAGGGCTAGGGTTTGTGTTATGGTTAAGGGAAGGGCTAGGGTTTGGGCTAGCGCTCGGGTTAGGTTTAGGTTTAAGGCTAGGGCTAGTTTTGGTATAGGGCTAGTATTAGGGTTAGGGCTAGGGCTAGAGCTAGGGCAAGAGTTAGGGCTAGAGTTATGGTTAGGGTTACTTTTAAGGCTTGGATTAGAGCTAGGTTTAGGACTTTTATTAGGGTTAGGGTAAGGGTTAGGGTTCAGTCTTTAGTTATGGCTAGGGTTAGGGCTAGTGACAGTGGAGTGTCAGGACTTTGCTCCCAGTTCATAAAGGGTTTTCAGTGCCTCAACACTGCTTTAACCCAGATTTCAAAGCCCATAGAGAGGGATTCCAGAGTCTCAGGTCACTCCAGGGTGAGATGCCCCCAAGTTTGGATCATGGGGGATCACTGGGCTCATGGTCGCCCAGGGTTCCCTTAAAGGACTGCTGGTGGCTTCCTGCTGACCACCCTCCCACCGGGAAGAGGCAGTCTGTGAGCAGAAGTTGACCTGGGGCTGTGGGTGTGAGGCCTTTAATCCAACTTCCATAGATTTGGAATTCACCCCTCTTCTTGGGAGCTAAGTAGCCAGCCAGTGTAGCTCATAGGTGAGGCGAACTAGTGCTTGGGGAGCAAGGGGGAAAATCACATGAACAAGGGGTGGGTCCCTATAATCAGTTTAAAGTGTTCATATCATGAATGGGGAGGGGACAGGTGGTGAGTCAGAAGTGCTGTGGTGACCAAGGATATGGTCTGGCCCAGGTGAAATGCTGGACCTGCTGTGGTAGATAAGGGCTTGGGTACCAGGGAGCTGCTGGGTAGAAGCGCTGATGTCATCAAGGAATAGGGGCCACATGGACATAATAAAGTGGGTTAGGTTTTGGGGCCCAGGTACCAGCCGGGAGTGGTGACATCATCAAGGGGGAGGGGCCACGTGGAGAGGCTGAAGTGCTCAGGTCCTTATGGGTTTGGGGCCTGAGGACAGGCCTGAAGTGTTGATGTCATCAAGGGGTAGCTGCCTGCGTGAGAGCTGAAGTATTCAAGAGATTAATATTTTAGTGAGGGCACATGGTGAGACTGCTGATGTCAACAGGGGAGGGGCGTCATGGACAGCCAGAAGTGGTAATGAGGCTGAGTGATGCGACTTGTCCCAGTGAACAGCCAAAAATCCTCAGGTACACCAGGGCTTGCTGCCAGGTCAACAGCAGGAAGTGGTCAAGTGTTAAGTCTGGTAGAGCCAACTGATTGCATTGGAGAATCCCAAGGGGTTTGAAACTTCCCAACCGTCTGAGGTCCATACTCTGGCAGGCAGGCAGAAGGTACCTATCGACAGGAAAGGGTGATACCCTTTAATTAAGCCAAAGGTTGGCCCTTAGGGCGCGGGTAACTGCAAGTGACCCTGGAGTGTCAGGACTTTGCTTCCAGTATGGAAACGGTTTTCATGGCCTCAACAAAGCTTTTTTTCCGGATTTCAAAGCCCATAGGCAGGGTTTCCAGAGACCCAGGTCACTCCAAGGTGAGATGCACCCATGTTTGGGAGCATGGTGGAATCCCTGGGCTCATAGATGTCCAAGTTTATCTTAAGGAGTGATGGTACCTCCCTGCTGGTCACTCTCCCCCCTTGGAAGAGGCAGTCTATGAGCAGAAGTTGACCTGGGCTATGGGTGTGAGGCCTTTAAGCCAACTTCCAGAGATTGGGAAGTTACCCCTGTTCTTAGCAGCTAAGTAGCCAGCAAGTGTTGCTCATAGGTGAAGCGAACTAGAGCCTGGGAAGCAGCGGGAAATAGTCACATGAACAGGGGTGGGGCTTGGTAACCAGTTTAAAGTGTTCATATCATCAGTGGGGAGGGGCCAGGTGGAGAGTCAGAAATGCTTAGGTGACCAAAGAAATGGTCTGGCCCAGGTGAAGTACTGGAAGTGCTCTGGTGAATAAGGGATTGGAGACAAGGGAGCAGCTGGCCGGAATCTCTGATGTCATCGAGGGGAAGGGGCCGTGTGGACAACCTGAAAGTTCTAAGGTGTGTTAGGGTTTGGGGCCAGTGAATGAACAGGTAGTGCTGAGGTCATCAATTGTGAGGGGCCACATGGAGAGCCCAAAGTGTTCAGGTGGTTAAGGTATCGGGGGCCAGCACCTGCTGAGACTGCTGACATCATCAAGGGGAAGGGTGTCATTGACAGCCAGAAGTGATAATGATGTGGAGTGGTTGGGCGTGTCCCAGTGAACAGACAGAATCCTCAGGTACAGCAGGGCTTGCTGCAAGGTCAACAGCTGTAAGTGGTCAAGTGTTAAGGCTGGTATAGCCAGGTGAATTCATTGGAGAATCCCAAGAGGTCGGAAACTCCCCACCTTTCTGAGGTCCATTCTCTGGAAGGCAGGGAGAAGGTACATGTCTTCAGAAAAGGCTTTCCCCATGAATTAAGCAAAAAGCTGGCCCTTAGGGCGCAGGGAACTGTAAGTGACCCTGGAGTGTCAGGATTTTTCTTGCAGTATTGAAAGGGTTTTCAGGGCCTCACCACTGCTTTTTTTTTATTTCAAAGCCCATAGGTTTTGGGGCCAGGGACAGGCCCATGGGCTGGAAGCACTGATGTTCTCAAGGTGGAGGGCCAAGTGGACAGCCAGAAGTGCTAAGGTAGGTTAGAGTTTGGGTTCCAGGAACCAGCAGGGAGTACGGACGTCATTAAGATTTAGGATCTATGTGGAGAGGCTGAAGTGCTCATGTGGTTATGGTTTTGGGGGCTGGGGACCAGCCCGAAGTGCTGACGTCATGAAGGGTGAGGGGCCATGTGGAGAGCACCAACTGTTCAGGTGGTTAAGATTTTTGGGCTGGTACCGGCTGAGACTGCTGATGTCATCAAGGGGAGGGGCCACAGGGACAGCCAGAAGTGGGAATAAGGCCCAGTGCTTGGGCTTTTCCCAGTGAACAGTCAGAAATCCTCAGGTAGACCAGGGCTTGCATCCAGGTCAACAGTTGGAAGTGGTCAAGTGTTAATGCTGGTACAGCCAGGTGATTGCATTGGAGGATCCCACGAGGTAGAAAAATCCCCAACTTTCTGAGGTCCATATCCTGAAAGGCAGCAAGAAGGTACCTATCCCCAGAAAATTGCGTTCCCCATGAATTAAGCAAAATGCTGGCCCTCATAGCACGGGGACCCTGGAGTGTCAGGACATTGCTCCCAGTATGGAAAGCGTTTTCAAGGCCTCAATACTGCTTTTTCCTGGATTTCAAAGTCTAGAAGCAGGGCTCTGTGCGTTGCAGGACTGTCCAGAATGAGATGCTCCTATGATGGGAAGAATGGGGCATCCCTAATGCTCATGTTCACACATGATTGTCTGAAAGTATTGCTGGCTGTCCCCTTCTTGCCACCCTCTCCAATGGTGATTGGGCAGTCTGTGAGCATAAGGTGACCTGGGGCTCCGGGTGTTAGGCCCTTAAGCCAACTTCCAGGGATTGGAATGTCACCCCTTTTCTTAGCTGGCCATTATGACTTATTGGTCAGGCAAACTAGGGCCTGGGGAACAGACAGAAATGGTCACGAGAACTAGGGGTGGGGCAGGATGACCAGATTAAAATGTTCATATCATCAATGAGGAGGGGCCAGGTGGAGACCCGTAGGGAGCTGAGGAGACCAAGTATATGGGCTGACCCTGGTGAACAGCTGTGAGTGCTCTGTTTGACAAGGTGTTGGGGACCGGGGGCCAGCCTGAAGTGCTGATGTCTTCAAGGGGCAGGGGCCACCTGTAGAGTCCGAAGTTCTCAGGTTGTTAAGGGTTTGGGGCCTGCAGACCTGCCGGAAGTGCTGATGTCATCAAAGGGTAGGGGCCACTTGTACAGACTGAAGTGCTAAGGTGGTTATGGGTTTGGTGCCCCGGGACCTGCCAGAAGTGCTGCCATCATCAATGGCTGGGGATTCGTGGACAGCCATTATTGTTGATGAACCCCAATGGTTTGGCTTGGCCCAGTGCAGTGCTGGAAGTTCTCAGGTGGCCAACGGCTTGCTGTCAGGTCAACAGGTGGAGATGGTCAAGTGTAAAGGCTAGTAGAGCCTGGTGAATGCTCTTCTAGAGGGACCCAAGAGTTGTCAAACGTCCCAGTTTTCCCTGTTCCATACTCTGGAAGGCAGCCAGAAGGTATCTGTCCTCGGCGAAGTGCGTTCCCCATGAATTAAGCAAAAAGCTGGCCCTCCGTTCGCGACGTAATATAAGTGACCATGGAGGGGGCAGGTCTTTGCTCCCAGTATGGAAAGGGTTTTCAGGGCCTCAACACTGCTGTTTTCCAGATTTTAAAGTCCAGAGGCAGGGCTGTCTGCATTGCAGGTCATTCCAGAATGAGATGCTCCTATGATGGGGATCATGGTTCGTGCCTGTGTTCATGTACACCCATGATTCTCTTAAAAGTGTGCTGGTGGCCCACCCTCTCCACCAGGTATTCAGCAGTCTGTGAACTTAAGGTGATCTGGGGCTCTAGGTGTTGCGCCCTTAAGCCAACTTCCAGAGATTGGAAAGTCACCACTTTTCTTAGGAAGTAAGTAGCTGGCCAGCGTTGATCATTAGTCAGGCGAACAATGCCTGGGGAACAGCCGGAAATAGTCATGTGAACAAGGTTTAGGGCCAGGTGACCAGCTTAATGTGTGCTGGTGGCCCACCCTCTCCAATGGGTATTCGGCAGTCCTGGATTGTGAGAGGGAAGATGGACAACGCTGGAGGGGTCCCAGATTGGAGAGGGTGCAGGCTGGGCTGAGGGACACACACCCCCATGCAAGAATTTTGTGCACCGGGCCTCTAGTGTGTGTGTGTGTGTGTGTGTGTGTATTTATATATATAAAATTTAATATATATGTATTTAATATATATTAAAGGCCCAGTGAGTGCATGAATTTGTGCATGGTTGGGGTCTGGCCCACCTGGCCAAGGGGAGGGGACATGAGTGGTTGGCCAGCCTGACTGCTGGTCAAGGGGAAAATTTGCATGTTAGCTTTTTATAATATAGGATATACACTGAGTGGCCAGATTACTATGCATTCAGAGATCATAATAATCTGGCCACTCTGTATATTTTGAGCATAAAGTATTTTCAAATACTTTCCATGGTGAAAACTGTAGTACAGATTACATAATGCCCAGTGAGTGCTCTTAGAAAGTTAACTGCTCACAGATGCCAGCTTAAATCCTGATGAGCTATGCACTCTAATGTGGGGCACTCTCAATGGACAGCCAATCTTCTTTTGTTCCTTTGCTATTTTAAAAAGGAAAAAATATTGCCTCTTGACTTCCATAATTCTGTTGATGGGTAAGTAGGGCAATGGCTGGCTCCGAATCAAACTTACTTTGTCTTTTATGAGGTATGTGGCCCTTCCCTGAATGTTGTCAGCAATAAAGTGACCTGTTCTAATCTATATATTTGGATTGAGAACTTGAAAATGTAGAGTAGGCTTCGTAATTATACTAGAAGCCCAGTGAATGAAATTGATGCATGAGGGGGGTGTCCCTAAGCCCAGCCTGCATCCTCTCCAATCTGGAACCCCTCAAGGGATGTCCAACTGCCTGTTTAGGACCAATGCTGGTAGAATCGGGCCTAAGCGGGCAGTCGGACATCCCTCTCACAATCCAGGACTGCTGGCTCCCAACTGCTCATCTGCCTGCCTTCCTTATTGCCCCTAACCGCTTCTGCCAGCCAGCCTGATCACCCCCTAGCTTCTCCCCTGCCAGCCTGGTTGATGCCTAACTGCCCACCTGCCAGCCTGCTTACCTCTAACTGCCCTCCCTTGCAGGCCTGGTCACCCCTAACTGCCCTCCGCTGTAGGCCAGGCCCCCCACCCCCAACTGCTCTCCCCTGCAGGCCTGGGTCCCCCCAACTGCCATTCCCTGTCAATCCCATTAACCCCAACTTCCCTCCTCTGCCAGCCTGGTCACCCCTAACTGCATTCCCATGCTGGCTTGATCACCCCCAACTGCCCTCCCTTGCAGACCTGGTCCCTCCCAACTCCCCTCCCTTGCTGGCCATCTTGTGTCCACATGGGGGCAGCCATCTGTGATCACATGTTGCAGCCATCTTGTGTGTTGGAGTGTCGGTCAATTTGCATATTACTCTTTTATTAGATACGATAGAGGCCTGGTACATGGGTGGGGGCCAGCTGATTTGTCCTGAAGGGTGTCCCAGATGAGGGTGGGGGTTCTCTTGGGGCATGGGGTGACCTGGGTGATGAGCCTCTGGTAGTTTGCAGGTCAACCACGCCCCCCAGAGACCCAAGCAGAGGCCCTGGTATCTGGGATTTACTTATCTTCTATAATTGAAACTTTGTAGCCTTGTGCAGTGGCCTGGGCTGGCCAGGGAATGCAGGACAGCTTGGTTTCCTCCATTGCCAGGGAAACCCAAGCCTCCTGCTCTCTCTGTAGCTGCAGCCATCTTAGTTGAGTTAATTTGCATACTCACTCCTGATGGACTGGTGGATGTGGCTTGTGGGTGTAGCAGAAGTACAATCAATTTACATACCACTCTTTTATTAGATAGGATGGGTGTCATTTCTGTGACCCTGAAATAAAAAGTAGAATAAATTATATTGTATCCTATATTCATGGATTGGAAGCTGAGCATTCTTAGTCACTGATTTAGGTGACTAGGCAATTAACAAAAAATTTCAAGTTAAAAAACAAGTTATGCTATATGGTGTAAGAATATTCTTTTCCAAATTTTCCTTTCAGATTTATTGTAAAATAGACAATGTTACTGTGCTGCTTTTTATATAAAAAGTCATTATATATTGTAGAAAAATATTTTATTCAAAGATTAGAATTGAAAGAGTAATACTTTAAAAAATAAAGAAGTGACACATGAGGTTCCCCTTACTCCTCCATTATAAAGATATTTTGGAATCCAAAGTGCCCTTGTGTCTCTTGATGTTAATGACTTTGTATTTTTATCTTCAAAATCCTTAGCAATTAATGGCAAAAAAAACACCAAAAAAAAAAAAAACCAACACACAAACAAAAGCTAAATGCATGTGTATCAAGAGAAAATAAATAATAAATAAATAAAGTTTCAAAGAGTGCCAAAATTTTGCATTGGATGTACTGATTTTAAGCTCATTGTTAAGAAATAAAAATTGTCTCCCATTCCTTTCTAAAAGGTTTACTTGGAAAAAACTGGTGTAAGAAGAGAACTTTACCAGGAGTTTCTTTTAAGTTTTTAAAATTCTTTATTGTTTAAAGTATTATATATGTCTCCATTTCCTCAGTTGGCCTCTCCCTTGTTGCTCCCTCCCACGGCCACCCCCAGCACATGCCCTCACTCCCTATTGTCTGTGTCCATTGGTTATACTTATATGCATACATACAAATCTTTTGGTTAATCTCTTCCCTCACTCTCCTACCCTCCCCTGCCTTCCCTCTGAGGCTGGATGGTCTGTTCGATGCTGCTTCTAAGTCTCTGGATCTATTTTTGTTCATCAGTTTGTTGTTCATTTTATTTCACAAGTGAGTGAGATAATGTGATATTTATCTTTCTCTTCAGGACCTTCCATGCTGTTGCGAACTGTAGGAGTTCCTTCCTTTTTATAGCAGTATAGTATTTCACTGTGTAGATGTACCACAGTTTTTTAATCCACTTACCTGCTGATGGACACTTAGGTTGTTTCCAAATCTTAGCTATTGTAAATTGTTCTGCTATGACCATATGGATGCATATATTCTTTCAGATTGGTGTTTCTAGTTTCTTCGAATATAGTCCTAGAAGTGGGATCACTGGGTTAAATGGCAGTTCCATTTTTAGATTTTGAGGAAACTCCATACTGTTCTCCACAGTGGCTGCACCAGTCTGCATTATCACCAGCAGTGCATGAGGGTCCCTTTTTCTCTGCATCCTGCCAACACTTGTCATTTGTTGATGATTGCCATTCTGGCAGGTATGAGATGGTACATCATTGTCGTTTTGATTTGCATCTCTCAGATGATTAGTGACTTTGAGCATGTTTTCATATATCTCTTGGCCTTCCTTCTGTCCTCCTATGAAAAATATCTATTTAGATCTGTTGCCCACTTTTTAAAATTGGGTTATTTGTCTTCCTTTTGTTAATTTGTATGAGTTACCTGTAAATGATGGAGATTAAACTCTTATTGGTGATAACATTGGCAAATATGTTCTTCCATGCAGTGGGCTTTCTTGTTTTCTTTTGCTGTGCAGAAGCTTTTTATTTTGATGTAGTCCCATTTGTTTATTTTCTCTTTAGTTTCCATTGCCCTTGGAGTTATATCAGTGAAGATATTGCTTTGGCATATGTCTGAGATTTTGCTGCCTGTGGATTCCTCTAATATTTTTCTAGTTTTCTATCTTACATTTAAGTCCTTTATCCATTTTGAGTTTATTTTTGTGTATGATGTAAGTTGGTGGTCTAGTTTCATTTTATTGCATTTATCTGTTCAATTACCCCAACACCATTTATTGAAAAGACTGTTTGGACTCCATTGTATGTTCTTGCCTCCTTTGTCAAATATTAATGGAACATAATGGCTTGGGTCAAATTCTGGGTTCTCTACTCTGTTCCATTGATCTATGTGTCTGTTCTAGTGCCAGTAACGGAATTTTTGAGAGCAGTGAGTTTGTAATACAGCTTGATATCTGGTATTGAGATCCCTCCTACTTGGTTCTTCTTTCTCAGGATTGCTGCAGCTATTTGGAGTCTTTTTTTTTTTTTATTTTTATCCCAGATGAATTTTTGGAGAGGTCGTTTTAGGACTGTGAAATATGCCATTGGCACTTTAATGGGGAGTGCATTGAATCTATAGATTGCTTTGGCTAGTATGGACATTTTAATGATGTTGATTCTATGGTATGTTCTTCCATCTGTCTATGTCTTCCTCTATCTCTTTTTTCAGTGTCCTGTAGTTTTGTGAGTACAGGTCCTTTACCTCCTCAGTTAACTTTATTCCTAGGTATCTTAATGTTTTTGGTGCAATGGTAAATGGGATTTTATAAACCTCTCTTTCGGTAAGTTCACTATTGGCATATAAAAATTCCATAGATTTCTTGACATTAATTTTGTATCCTGCTACATTGCCAAATTCATTTATTAAGTCTAATGGAGTGTTTGGGTTTTTTACGTACACCATCATGTTACCTGCGAATAATTGCAGCTTTATGCATTCTTTCCCAATTTGGATATCTTTTATTTCTTCTTCTTGTCTAATTGCTATGACTAGCACTTCTGGTCCTATATGGAACAGGAGTGGTGACAGTGTGCATCCCTGTCTTGTTCCTGTTCTTAGGGGAAATGATTTTAGTTTTTGCCCATTAAGTATGCTGTTGGCTGAGGTTTGTCTTATAAGGAAGGCTTTTATTATGTTGATGTATGATCCCTCTATGCCCACTTTGCTGAGGGTTTTTATCAAGAAAGTGTGTTAGATTTTGTCAAAAGCCTTTTCTGCAGCAATTGATATGACTGGGTGATTTTTGTCTCTCACTTTGTATATGTGATATATCACGATGATTGATTTGTGGATATTATACTAGCCTTGTATCCCTAGAATTAATCCCACTTGGTCATGGTGTATGCTCTTTTGAATGTAACGCTGGATCCAATTTGCTAGAACTTTGTTGAGTATATTAGCATCTTTGTTCTCCAAGGATATTATCCTGTAATTCTCTTTCTTTGGGTGTCTTTATCTGCTTTTGGGATTAGGGTAATGCTGGCTACATAGAAAATGCTTGGAAGTGTTCCTTCCTCTTGAATTTTTTGGAATAGTCTGAGGAGGATAATTTTAGTTCTTTGAATGTTTGGTAAAACTCCCCTGTGAAACTGTCCAGCTCAGCGCTTTTGTTTGCTGGAAGTTTTTGATGACTGCTTCAATTTCCTCCATAGTTATTGGCCTTTTCAGATTTTTTCATTCTTCCTGATTGAGATTTCGAAGATTGTACTTTTCTAGGAACATGTCCATTTCCTCTAGGTTGTCCAGTTTGTTGTAATGAAGTTGTTCATAGTATCTTTTTTATAATCTTTATATTTCTGTGTGGTTGGTTATTACTTCACTTCTATCATTTCTGATTTTGTTTATTTTGGCCATCTCTCCTTACGTCTAGGTGGTCCTTGCTAGAAATTCAACAATCTTGTGTAACTTTTCAAAGAAATTGCTCTTGGTTTTATTGACCTTTGTTTCCTCTGTGCCATTTATTTCTGCTGTGATGTTTATTATCTCCTTCCTTCTGATTACTCTGGGTTGTTCTTGTTGCTCTCTTTTTAATTCTTTAAGTTGTAGGGTTAGATAATTTATTACCTGTTTTTCTTGTTTTCTGAGGTAGACCTGTAGTCAATGCTCGTGCACGTCTCAAAGCTCTTTTCTCTTTCCTTCTAGTTGTAGAACTGCCACTCAGCCAGCTTTCCCGTGGTTCTGGGTGATAGACGTTTTGTCTTTTAGTTGCAGTTTAAATTGTTGTGGGAGGCAGCAGTTTAGGTGTTTACCTACGCCGCCATCTTGGATTCTCCCCACCATTTCTTTCCTTTAAAAAGTTTTGCCTTTGCAGACTGGAAATAAGCATATAATAACAAAACAAAAAAATGTTTGAGTCCCAATTTCAATGTCCAACAGTTCCTTATGTGTACATGTCAGCAGTGATATCTGGATGGTGGGCACATGGTGGCAATGCAGGTCCGACCCTCTCTGGTTTGGTCCTAGGTAACCTGCAGTGGTGCACAGCTGCTGACTGCTCCCATGGCAAGGCGTTGTCAGCGTCTTCCATCTCTGGACTGTTTTTTCCTCTTGTCTTCGTGGTTGGAGCACTCCTGTCAATTCCTCTCTGTTGCAGGAATCCATCTGGTCTTGGGGTTGTTTTCTGAAAATATACAAATATATTCTTGACCACAAGTTAATAAAGGAATCTTTTCTATATAATTGATTTGGGATCCTTTTTATTTTTGTTCAAACGATTTTCCTTTGTCTTATTTAGATACCATGTGTGTTTTTAATGGCCGTCTTGCTGTTAGCATTGCAAATGAAACAATTTGGTAAAGTAAAAATTTTCTAGATGTAATTTACTTATAGGATATTTTTCCTTACATGATATTGCCCTACTATCCCCCCCCTTTTTTTTTTATTAATGGAGGTTTTTGTAAATTTTATAATGAAGTCTTGATAATTTTAAATTTAAATTTTTTTTTTCCCCACACATATGACTGCTTTAGATTCATTGCATATTCAGGAATTTTACCATGAGATGAACTACCAATAGAAATTTTAGTTACTACTTTAAGAACAGGTTTTTGTCCAGTACAATTAACTTTATTTGAATATTCACTTATTTCAATTAGCCTATTTAAATTAATCTGAAAACTCAATTACTACTTTACTGTCAAATTTAATACTCTACCAACAATCTTAGTTTACCCTGTAAATATTAGTGGGAAGGATTATTTGCATTCTTGTGGGGCCCTGAGCATTCCAGATGCTCAGCTGAATTGAGATATAGGGCAACTGCTGTTGGCCAAGTCTCTTGTCTGTTACCTGGGTCCCGAACTGAGCTGGGCCAAGTCTCTGTCTGTCACCTGTATCTCCATGTGAGCTGGGCGAGGTCTCTTCCTGTTGCCTGGGTCCCGTTCTGAGCTGGGTGTGGGAAGCGCGAAGCAGCCAAGGGGGCAGGAGACTCCTTCAGAAGGGGTGAGGATTCAAGCACCTGCAATGTTGGGGGGGTGAGGGTCTGTGCCCCACTTCTGTTGTCCCCCCCCAAGTTCTCTCCTGATGGCCCCTCTGAGACTGTGCCTGTCTTAGGTTGTTCCTTCCTTGAGGAATCTTACCCATCTCTGGCTAACCAGCCATCCTCCAGGGCCAAGCAGGGTGGTGTGAGGTTCAGTTCTGTCTCCGTGGTAGCCTATGCCCCCGTGGCCTCCACACCCAGCACCTGCCTTGGAAACCCCTGGCCTGCTGGCAGGGTCCTGGTGCTGATCACATATCTCGGGGAACTAGTGTTTGTTCTCCAGTGAGGGCCCAGCTCACACAATTGGGTGTGAGACAGATCCATGCTACCAGCCCCCACAAGGCTTCAAGCTCAGCATGAACAGAAAGTTTAGGTAACAGCTGAGGGCAATTGGATTGTGAGAAGAGAGTCACTCTTGGCACAAAAGGCAAGAGGGGCCAATATAGGATGCTCAAGTGCCTTCCCAGTGCCTTAATTCCTTCTGCAAGGGATTAAATCCTTTCATGTCCTTTTTTTTTTTTTTAATTGCTGCCAACCATTCAAAGAATTAGTTTTTGTTTGGGATAATTGTAAAATATGCTGTAGTAAAATATCTAAAATTATAATGACATTGTAGAATAATATCATGTAAGGATATTCTTTGCCCTAGGCCCTGGCAATTCCATTTCAAACTGGCTGTCAATTTCTTTTTGTAGCTTTATATAAACTTTGTCAGGGAGGCAAAAACACAAATTACTTACTTTAGTTCAAGAGGCCAAATATTTTGACTTTCAATTACAATCCTTATGACTTTTGAAGGAAACTTCTCTTTGTTTCCTTCCAAAATAATTTTCAGTCTACAGAGAGTTTCATTTAAAAATTTTTGTCACATGAGACAATTTCTCTTAATGCCCCACCCCCTTGTTGTCTGTGTCCATTGATTAGGTTCATATGCATGCATACAAGTCCCTTGGTTGATCTCTCCACCTTACCCCCACCCTCCCCTAAATTACCTGAGGTATGATGTTCTGATTGACGTTTCTCAGCCTCTGGATCTGTTCTTGTACATCTGTCTATGCCATTCATTATATTCCACAAATGAGCGAGAACAGAAAACAACCCCAAGACCAGATGGATTCCTGCAACAGAAAGGAATTGACAGGAGTGCTCCAACCATGAAGATAAGAGGAAAAAACAGTCCAGAGATGGAAGATGCTGACAACGCCTTGCCACGCCAGCAGTCAGCAGTTGTGCACCGCTGCAGGTTACCTAGGACCAAACCAGAGAGGGTCGGACCTGCATTGCCACCATGTGCCTACCATCCAGATATCACTGCTGACATGTACACATAAGGAACTGCTGGACATTGAAATTGGGACTCAAACATTTTTTTGTTTTGTCTTGTTTTGTTATTATATGTTTATTTCCAGTCTGCAAAGGCAAAACTTTTTAAAGGAAAGAAATGGTGGGAAAAAGATACAGAGGCAAAGAAGCATTGAACAGACTGTCAAACTACATTGGGAAGACAGGGGAGGTTGGGCGAGGGGGGCTGTAAGAGACCAACCAAAGGACTAGTACGCATGCATATATGCACAACCAATGGATATAAGACACTGGGGTGGGGGGGAGGGTGGGAAGGTGAAGGCATGTCCTGAGGGGAAGGGGAGGTCGGAGGGAGATCAATGGGGAAAAAAAAAAGGAGACATACGTACTACTATTTGTAATACTTAAAACAATAAAAAAAATAAAATTAAAAAAAAAAACACCTAGAGGACAGAATTGAATCTGTTAATTGATTATGTCTTCTATTATACTGAATTACAAAAGCAAAGCGTATCGCACTCACTTCTCTGCTCTCCGAACACAACTTCCCAGTGACTAAACAGTGTCCTTGTCACATTATGGCTCTATTAACTTGTATTCCTTTTGTTTCAGGACCCTTCCTACATATTCCCCTAGTCTTTCATTGTGAATTTCAATGTTGGATTTACTTGTGCACAGAGATTCAAGCTCATTCACTGTGATTTCCGAGTATGTATACAGCGTTTTGCCAAACTAGGTTGACTATCATTTATTTTCCATGAATTTTGAATACTTTTATGCTACTACATCAGGTCTATGCAAATGAATTTATGTGTACCGACATTCTGGCTAAAACGTCAAAGCTTTAAAGCGAATTATAAAAGTAGAGTAGTGTATTGAATACTCTCCTCTATGGACTCAATGTCCCAGTGAGGAAACAGTGTCCTTCACATATTAAGGCTCTGTGAACTTGTATTCCTCCTGTTTGAGGCACCTTCACACATATTTCCCAGCAATTCATTGTGAATTTCCGTGTTTGATGCACTTTTGTCCAGGGATTCAAGCTCATTCACTGTGATTTCAAAGCTATCTATAGCGCGTTTAGCCAAATGTACCAGACTTTGTAAGTAAATTATTACTACTCTGAACACTAGTTTAACTAACATTTTGATTTCTAAGAGTTTTTAATTCTTTTATAGTAGTGCATCAGCTCTACAAAAATGATGGATGTTTCACCATATTTTCCCTAAAGACCCAACTTCCTTACTCTGAATGATAAGTGTAAAGCAGCATCACACTCACTTCTCTTTCCTATGAACACAATCTCCCAGTGATAAACAAGTGTCCTTCAGATACTACGTCTCTATGAACTTGTTTGTCAGGCACCTTTCTACATATTTCCGTAGTCTTTCATTGTGAATTGCAGTGTTTGGTTCACTTTTGTCCAGTGAATCAAGCTCATTCATTGTGAATTCCAAGTATCTATAGCGCATTTTGCCAACAATACCAGACTTTAAATGTAAATTATTTCTCGTTTGAACACTAGCTTGATGATCATTTTGATTTCTAAGAGCTTTGAATACTTTTATGGTACTCCATCGGCTCTATGCAGATGAATTTATGTTTCACCAACTTTCTTGCTAAAATGCCAACTCATTTACACTGAATTACAAAAGTGAAGAGTATCACACTCACTTCTCGCCTCTTGGAACAGGATTTCCCATTGACTAAACAGTGTCCTTTACAATTAAGGCTCTATGAATGTGTATTCCTACTGCTTCAGGCACCTTTCTATTTATTTTCCCTGTTCTTTCATTGTGAATTTCAGTGTTGGATTCACTTTTGTGCTATGATTCACACTCATTCGTTGTGAATTTCAAGTGTTTATACACCATGGTTCCGTACATACCAGCTCTATAAATGTAAACTTTTTCTCTTTTAAAGACTATCGCAGCTTTAACAGCCCTTTGGATACAAATACCTCGTATTTCAACACTGCAGTAGAGATATTCAGGTTCTACAAAAGTATTCCAAGTGTAACCAGTATCACACTCACTCCTCGGCTCTTGGAATACTACTTCCCAGTGAGGAAACAGTGTCCTTCACCTGTAAAGGCTCTGTGAACTTGTATTCCTTTTTTTTCAGGACCCTTCCTACATATTTCCCTAATCTTTCATTGTCAATTTCAATGTTTGAAAAACTTTTGCACAGAGATTCAAGCTCATTCACTGTGAATTCGAAGTATCTATAGTACATTTTGCAAAAATACCAGACTTTAAATGTAAATTATTTCTCGTTTGAACACAAGCTTGACCATCATTTTGATTTCTAAGAGGTTTGAATACTTTTATGCTACTACATCAGCTGTTTGCAGATGAATTTATGTGTACCAACATTCTGGATAAAACGCCAACTCATTTAGACTGAATTATAAAAGTAGAGTAGCGTAATGAATTTTCTCCCCTATGGACTCAATGTCCCAGTGAGGAAACAGTGTCCTTCACATATTAAGGGTCTGTGAGCTTTTATTTCTCCTGTTTGAGGCACCTTCACACATATTTCCCTAGAAGTTCATTGTGAATTTCCATTTTTGATGCACTTTTGTCTAATGATTCAAACTCATTCACTGTGAATTCAAAGCTATCTATAGCGCGCTTAACCAAATATTACCAGACTTTATAAGTAAATTATTACTACTCTGAACACTAGCTTAACTAACATTTTGATTTCTAAGAGTTTTGACTTATTTTATAGTAGTGCATCAGCTCTACGAAAATGATTGATGTTTCTCCATTCTTCCCTAAGGACCCAACTTCCTTACTCTGAATTATAAGTGTAACCAGCATCACACTCACTTCTGTTTTCTATGAACACAATTTCCCAGTGATAAACAAGTGTCCTTCAGATACTACGTCTCTACGAACTTGTTTTTCAGGCACCTTTCTACATATTTCCGTAGTCTTTCATTGTGAATTGCAGTGTTTGTTTCACTTTTGTCCAGTGAATCAAGCTGATTCATTGTGAGTTTCAAGTATCTATAGCGCATTTTGCCAAAAATACCATACTTTATATGTAAATTATTATTAGTTTGAACACTAGCTTGACGATCATTTCGATTTCTAAGAGCTTTGTATACTTTTATGGTACTACGTCAGGTGTATGCAGATGAATTTATGTTTCACAAACCATCTTGCTAAAACGCGAACTCATTTATACTGAATTACAAAAGTGAGGATTATCACACTCACTTCTCGCCTCTTGGAACACAGTTTCCCATTGACTAAAACAGGTCCTTCACAATTAAGTCTCTATGAACCGGTATTCCTACTCTTTCAGGCATCTTCCTATTTATTTTTTCGACCCTTTCCTTGTGAATTCTCAGTGGTTGATTCACATGTGTCCAGTGATTCACTGTGAATTTCAAGAGTTTATGCAATGTGTTTCCATATATATCAGATCTATAAATGTAAACTTTTTCTATTTTAAAGACTATCCTACCTTTAACAGCTCTTTCCATACAAATACCTCATAGTTCAACACAGCACTAGGGATATTCAGGTTCTACATAAGTATTTTAAGTTTTTCAGACACATGTCTTGACATTTCCAAGGTCGGTTTCTGTGAGTTCTCAAGAGAAAGTTTCAATGCAGAGAAAGTTTAAGTGTTTCACCAACATTCTTTCCAACTCGCCAACTCATTTAGACTGAAATATAACGGTAGCAAGTATCACACTCAATTCTCTGCCCTTGGAACAGATTTTCCAGTGATGAAACACTGTCCACTTCATCAGGTTTCCAGCTTGGTCGGAGGCCAGAAGCTTGGCCTAACAGCCTGGGTGGACTTGTCCAGGTCAACACAAGGAAAGGTCATGTGAGGAACGCTTGAGACCTATCAACAGCTAGAGGTGTTCTAGTTGATAGGCAGTTGGGTGATCTAAATAGGACGAGGGTCACAAGGGGACACCAAAGCCTCACTTCCCTGTATTTCCAGGTTCCTGGATGGTACCAAGAAGTTCCAAGTCTTCAAGAAAGGGCCTATTAATGGAGTGAGGCCGAAAGTTGGCCATCAGGTCACCCTTCCCATTAGTGACAGTGGAGGGTACTGGAGTTTGCTGCCAGAAGAGAAATGGCTGTCTGAGAGTTAAAGGAAGCCAGGGCAGTGTGGCTCAGTGGGACAGCAAAGAACTAGCTGTGTCTGAAAAATATGGGGGATGGTCCAAGTGTCCAACAGCAGGTTGGTCCGAGGTGCCAGGGACGTGCAAATACCCGAGAGAGTCCTGTGATCCCTGGGTGGTGGGGGCTGGGCGGTGGCTCATGTGGGTAGCCACAACTCTTTACTTCATACCGGTGAGGCCCAGTTGGCAGCCTGAAGTGTGCCTGGGATTCACATCCTTCGGCATAAGTGAAAGTTGTCAGGTGAGCCAGGGGAGCAAATGTACTTTGGGAAGCAGGACCTGCTTACATCATAAGGGGGAGGGGCCAGGTGCCGGAAGTATTTGGTCACTTGAGCGGAGAACTCCTGGGTCCTCAAGCCACCTGTTCCTGGTTACTTCATCAGGGGAGTGGCCAGTTGGAAGGGTACAAGCTGAGACGCAGCCGCCGGTGTGGACTTGGCCAGGTAAACTTAAAGAAGGGGCAGCTTAGTGAATATTTGAGGCCCTTTCAACAGCTGCACTTGTTCTACTGCATAGGCAGGTGGGGTCCCCTAATTCGGAAGAGGGTACAAGGGGTCGCCAAAGCGCACCATCCCTGTTTTTCCCAGTCCCTGGATTGCACCAAGAAGTACCAAAACTTGAGGGAAGGGCCTCTGCTGTGTCTCAGAACAACGGGGGAGTATCCAGGTGTCCAAAGGGATGTTGTTCAGCGGTTCCCCGGCCCGAGAAATACCCAAAAGTGTCCTATGATGCCTGGACTTTGGGTTCTGGTTGGGGTATGGCTTTCAACCACACCCCTTTTCATTGTCAGGGGTGGGGGGGGGGGCGCCCAGGTGCCAGTCTGAAGTGGTTGGCGTGAGTCTGGTTTTTAGGCATACCTGGATTTGTCAGTTGAGCCAGGGGATATGGGATCCTTTTGTAATCAGGACCTGCTTACGTCATCATGGGGATGGGCCAAGAGTCCTTGCTAATTGATCAAGTGAGCCCCGGCCTCCTGACCGGCTCACCACCTAGCTCTGGTTACTTCATCAGTGGGCCGGCGAGGTGGGAGGAGAGAAAACGTGACATAAACTCCTGGGTAGACTTGTCCAGGTCAACAAAAGGAAGGGTCATGTTTGAAACACTTGAGGCCCTATAAACAGCTGGAGGTGTTGTAGTTGATAGGCAGGTTGGGTCAGCTAATTAGGAGGAGGGTCACAGGGGACCACCAAAGCCTCACTTCCCCGTTATTCCAGTTCCTGGGATGGCAGAAAGTAGTTCCAAGTCTTTAGGGAAGGGACTTCTCAAGGATTGAGGTTGTAAGTTGGCCTTCAGGACACCCCATTCATTAGTGACAGTGGAGGGGAGGGGAAGGGAGTTTGCTACAAGAAGAGAAATGGGTGTCTGGGTGCTAAGGGAAGCTCGGGCAATGGGATTTAGTGCTTCGGGGAACGACGAGCTGTTTCTCAATAAACGGGGGATGGTCCAAGTGTCCAAATGCAGGTTTATCCCAGGTTCTAGGGCCATAAAAATACCCGGTAGAGTCATGTAATCCGTGGACGGTTGGGGCGGGTAGGGGGTTAATGTTGTTAGGCACACCTTTTTACTTCATACCTGTGAGGGCCCATGTGGCAGACTGAAGTGTGCCCCGGGGGCCAGGTCCTTGGGCAAACCTGGATGTTGTCAGGTGAGCTGGGGAGCGAAGGTAGATTGGGAAGCAGGGCCTGCTTATGTCCTTAGGGGGAGGGGCCAGGGGCCGGAGGTAATTTGTCACATGGGCCTAGAACTTCGGAGTGTACAAGCCACCTGGTCCTGGTTACTTAATCAGGGGGCCGGCCAGTTTGAAGGCCAGAAGCTGAGACGCAACTACCGGGTGGACTGGACGAGGTAAAGTAAAAGAAGGATCAGGAGAGCGAATATTTGAGGCCCTTTCAACAGCTGGAGTTGTTCTAGTGGACAGGCAGGTGGGGTCACCTAATTCGCAAGACGGTCACAAGGGGTCGTCAAAGCCCAACTTCCCTGTTTTTCCCTGTCCCTGGAAGGGACCAAGAAGTTCCAATTCATCAGGGAAGGGCCTCTGCATTACCTGAGGTCAAAAGTTTGCCCTGAGGGCGCCCCACCTATTCGTGACATTGGAGAGGACTGGGGGATGCTGCAAGAAGGCATTGGTTGTATGGGGTTTCACACAAACCCGGGCACTGTGGCTCCATGCTCAGGCAAATGACCAGCCGTGTCTCAGAAACACGGGGGAAGTTCCAGGTGTCCAATTGGATGTTGGTCAGAGGAGCCAGGGCCTCTAAAATGCCCAGAAGAGTCCTAAGATGCCTGGGCATTGGGTTTCCCATGGGGTTCCGCTGGGCAGCCACACCTCTTTTTGTCTTGGCAGGGGGGAGCGCCCAAGTGTGAGCCTGAAGTTAGCCCCGTGAGTCAAGTTTTTAGGAATACTGGGATGTTGTCACATGAGCTAGGGGAGATGGGGTCGTTTTGTAAGCAGAACCTAAATATGTCATCATGAGGATGGGGCAGGTGTCCGTGCTAATTGGTCACGTGAGCCCGGACCTTCTGACCCGCTCACCACCTAACCCTGGTTACTTCATCAGGGGGCTGGCCAGGTGGGAGCCAGAAGCTGTGACCTAACCGCCTGGGTGGACTTGTCCAGGTCAACACAAGGAACGGTTATGTGAGGAACACTTGAGGCCCTATCAACAGCTGGAGGTGTTCTAAATGATAGGCAGGTTGGGTCACCTAATTAGGATGAGGGTCACAAGGGGCCGCCAAAGCCTCACTTCCCCGTATTTCCAGGTTCCTGGATGGCACCAAGAAGTTCCAAGTCTTCAAGGAAGGGCCTATTAATGGAGTGACGCCGAAAGTTGGCCATCAGGTCGCCCTACCCATTAGTGACAGTGGAGGGTACTGGAGTTTGCTGCCAGAAGAGAAATGGCTGTCTGTGGGTTAACGGAAGCCTGGGCAGTGTGGCTCAGTGGGACAGCAAACGACGAGCTGTGTCTGAAAAATATGGGGGATGGTCCAAATGTCCAACTGCAGGTTGGTCCGAGGTGCCAGGGACCTGCAAACACCCGAGAGAGTCCTGTTATCCCTGGGTGGTGGGGGCTGGGTGGTGGCTCATGTGGTTAGCCATAACTCTTTCCTTCATACCGGTGAGGGCCCAGTTGGCAGCCTGAAATATGCCTGTTGCTCACGTCCTTTGGCATACTTGAAAGTTGTCTGGTGTGCCAGGGGAGCAAATGTACTTTGGAAACAGGACCTACTTAAGTCATTAGGGGGAGGGGCCAGGTGCAGGAAGTATTTGGTAACTTGAGCCGAGAACTCCTGGGTCCTCAAGCCACCTGTTCCTTGTTACTTCATCAGGGGTGTGGCCAGTTGGGAGGCTAGAAGCTGAGACGCAGCCCCAGGTGTGGACTTGGCCACGTAAACTTAAGGAAAGGACAGGTTAGCGAATATTTGAGGCCCTTTCAACAGCTGGACTTGTTCTACTGCACAGGCAGGTGGGGTCACCTAATTCGGAAGAGGGTACAAGGAGTCACCAAAGCGCACCATCCCTGTTATTCCCAGTCCCCGGGTGGTACCAAGAAGTTTCAAAACTTGCAGGAAGGGCCTCTGCTGTGTCTCAAAACCACGGGGGAGTATCCCGCTGTAAAAAGGGATGTTGGTCAGCAGTTCCAGGGCCCAGGAAATACCCAAAAGTGTCCTATGATACCTGGAGTTTGGGTTCTGGTTGAGGTTTGCCTTTCAGCCACACCCCTTTTCATCATCAGTCGTGGGGGGGCGGAGAGCGCCCATGGGGCAGCCCGAAGTGTGCAGCGTGACCCTGGTTTTTAGGCATACCGGGATGTTGTCAGGTAAGCCAGGGGATATGGGGTCCTTTTGTAAGGAGGACCAGCTTACGTCATCATGGGGATGGGCCAAGAATCCTTGCTATTTGATCACTTGAGCCCAGGCCTACTGACTGGCTTACCACCTCCCGCTGCTTACTTCATCAGTGGGCTGGCCAGGTGGGAGGCCAGAAAGTGTGACCTAACCTCCTGTGTGGACTTGTCCAGGTCAACAAAAGGAAGGGTCATGTTTGAAACACTTGAGGCCCTAACAACAGCTGGAGGTGTTGAAGTTGATAGGCAGGTTGGGTCACCTAATTAGGAGGAGGGTCACAAGGGGCTGCCAAAGCCTCACTTCCCCATTTTTCCAGGTCCCTGGATGGCACCAAGTAGTTCCAAGTCTTCAGGGAACGGCATTCGAATGGAGTGATGTCGTAAGGTGGCCCACAGGACGCCCCATTCATTAGTGACATTGGAGGGGACTGGAGTTTGCTACAAGAAGAGAAATGGTGTCTGGGTGTTAATGGAAGCCCGGGCAATGTGGTTTAGTGCTTCAGGGATCGACGAGCTGTTTCTCAATAAACGGGGGATGGTCCAAGTGTCCAACTGCAGGTTGATCCGAGGTTCTGGGGCCATAAAATACTCGGTAGAGTCATGTAATCCCTGGACGGTTGGGGCTGGGCGGGGGTTAATTTGGTTAGCCACACCTCTTTACTGCATACCTGTGAGGGACCAGGTGGCAGGCTGAAGTGTGCCCCAGAAGCCAGGTCATTCGGAATACCTGGGTATTGTCAGCTGAGCTGGGGAGGGAAGGTAGTTTGGGAAGCAGGACCTGCTTATGTCCTTAGGGGGAGAAGCCAGGTGCCTGAGGTAATTTGTCACATGAGCCCAGAACTTCGGGGTTTTCAAGCTATTTGCTCCTGGTTACTTCATCAGGGGGCCGGCCAGTTGGAAGGCCAGAAGCTGAGACGCAACTACCGGGTGGACTGGAGAAGGTAAACTTAGAGAGGGACAGGAGAGCAAATATTTGAGGCACTTTCAACAGCTGGAGTTGTTCTAGTGGACAGGCAGGTGGGGTCACCTAATTCGCAAGATGGTCACAATGGGTCGCCGAAGCCCAACTTCCCTGTTTTTCTCTGTCCCTGGATGGCACCAAGAAGTTCCAATTCATCAAGGAAGGCCCACTGCATTGCCTGAGGACGAAAGTTGTCCTTCAGGGCGCCCCACCTATTCGTGACATTGGAGAGGACTGGAGTATGCTGCAAGAAGGAATTGGTTGTCTGGGGTTTCACACAAACCCGGGCACTGTGGCTCCATGCTCAGGCAAATGACCAGCCGTGTCTCAGAAACACGGGGGAAGTACCAGGTGTACAATTGGATGTTTCTCAGAGGTGCCAGGGCATCGGAAATGCTCAGAATAGTCCTAACATGCTTGGGCCTTGGGTTTCCGCTCTGGTTCAGTTGGGCAGTCACACCTCTTTTTGTCTTGGGAGGGGGGAGCCCCCAAGTGTCAGCCTGAAGTTGGCCTCGTGAGTCAAGTTTTTAGGAATACCAGGATGTTGTCACCTGAGCTAGGGGAGGAGGGGTCGTTTTGTAAGCAGAACCTACATACGTCATCATGTGGATGGGGCGGGTGTCCGTGCTATTTGTTCACGTGAGCCCGGGCATCCAGACCCGCTCACCACCTAACCCTGGTTACTTCCTCAGGGGGGTGACCAGGTGGGATCCAGAAGCCGTGACCTGTCCGCCTGGGTGGACTTGTCCAGGTCAACACAAGGAACGGTTATATGAGGAACACTTCAGGCCCTATCAACAGCTGGAGGTGTTCTAAATGATAGGCAGGTTGTGTCACCTAATTAGGATGAGGGACACAAGGGACCGCCAAAGCCTCACTTCACCATATTTCCAGGTTCCTGGATGACACCAATAAGTTCCAAGTCTTCAAGGAAGGGCCTGTTAATGGAGTGAGGCCGAAAGTTGGCCATCGGGTCGCCCTACCCATTAGTGACAGTGGAGGGTACTGGAGTTTGCTGCCAGAAGAGAAATGGCTGTCTGGGGGTTAAAGGAAGCTCGGGCAGTGTGGCTCAGTGGGACAGCAAACGGCCAGCTGTGTCTGAAAAATATGGGGGATGGTCCAAGTGTCCAACTGCAGGTTGGTCCGAGGTCCCAAGGACGTGGAAATACCCGAGAGAGTCCTGTGATCCTTGGGTGGTGGGGGCTGGACGGTGGCTCATGTGGGTAGCCACAACTCTTTACTTCATACCGGTGAGGGCCCAGTTGGCAGCCTGAAGTATGCCTGGGGTTCACGTCCTTGGGCATACTTGAAAGTTGTCAGGTGAGCCAGGGGAGCAAATGTACTTTGGGAAGCAAGACCTGCTTATGTCATTAGGGGGAGGGGCCATGTGCCGGAAGTATTTGGTCAAGTGAGCGGAGAACTCTTGGGTCCTCAAGCCACCTGTTCCTGGTTACTTCATCAGGGGAGTGGCCAGTTGGAAGGCTAGAAGCGGAGACGCAGCCGCCGTTGTGGACTTGGCCAGGTAAACTTAAGGAAGGGGCAGGTTAGCGAATATTTGAGGCCTTTCAACAGCTGGACTTGTTCTACTGCACAGGCAGGTGGGGTCACCTATTTCGGAAGAGGGTACAAGAGGTAGCCAAATCGCACCATCCCTGTTTTTCCCAGTCCCCGGATGGCACCAAGAAGTTCCACAACTTGCGGGAAGGGTCTCTGCTCTCTTTCAGAACCACGGGGGAGTATCCAGGTGTCCAAAGAGATGTTGGTCACCGGTTCCAGGGCCCGGGAAATACCCAAAAGTGTCCTATGATACCTGGACTTTGGGTTCTGGTTGAGGTTTGGCTTTCAGCCACACCCCTTTCCATCATCAGGCGTGGGGGATGGGGGAGCGCCCAGGGGCCAGCCTGAAGTGGGCGGCGTGACTCTAGTTTTTAGGCATACCGGGATGTTGTCAGGTGAGCCAGGGGATATAGGATCCTTTTGTAAGCAGGACCTGCTTTGGTCATCATGGGGATGGGCCAAGAATCCTTGCTAATTGATCACGTGAGCCCAGGCCTCCTGACCGGCTCACAACCTAGCTCTGGTTACTTCATCAGTGGGCCAGCCAGGAGGGATGCCAGAAAGTTGGACCTAACCTCCTGGGTGGACTTGTCCAGCTCAACAAAAGGAAAGGTCATGTTTGAAACACTTGAGGCCCTATCAACAGCTGGAGGTGTTGTAGTTGATAGGCAGGTTGGGTCACCTAATTAGGAGGAGGGTCACAAAGGGCCGCCAAACCTCACTTCCCCGTTTTCCAGGTCCCTGGATGGCACCAAGTAGGTCCAAGTCTTCAGGGAAGGGTCTTGGCATGGAGTGAGGATGTAAGTTGGCCTTCAGGACGCCCCATTCATTAGTGACAGTGGAGGGGACTGGAGTTTGCTACAAGAAGAGAAATGGTGTCTGGGTGTTAATGGAAGCCCGGGAAATGGGGTTTAGTGATTCGGGGAATGACGAGCTGTTTCTCAATTAACGGGGGATGTTCCAAGTGTCCAACTGCAGGTTGATCCGAGGTTCTAGGGCCATAAAATACTCGGTAGAGTCATGAAATCCGTGGACGGTTGGGGCTGGGCGGGGGTTAATTTGGTTAGCCACACCTCTTTACTTCATACCTGTGAGGGCCCAGGTGGCAGCCTGAAGTGTGCCCCAGGAGGAAGGTCATTCGGCATACCTGGATATTGTCAGGTGAGCTGGGGAGGGAAGGTAGTTTGGGAAGCATGACCTGCTTATGTCCTTAGTGGGAGAAGGCAGGTGCCGGAGGTAATTTGTCAAATGAGCCCAGAACCTCGGTGTTTTCAAGCCACCTGGTCCTGGTTACTTCATCAGGGGGCCGGCCAGGTGGAAGGCCAGAAGCTGAGACGCAACACCCGGGTGGACTTGAGCAGGTAAAATTAAAGAAGGTTCAGGAAAGCGAATATTTGAGGCCCTTTCAACAGCTGGAGTTGTTCTAGTGCACAGGCAGGTGGGGTCACCTAATTCGCAAGAAGGTCACAAGGGGTCGCCAAAGCCCAACTTCCCTGTTTTTCCCTGTCCCTGGATGGCACAAAGAATTTCCAAGTCTTCAAGGAAGGGCCTATTAATGGTGTGACGCTGAAAGTTGGCCATCAGGTCGCCCTACCCATTAGTGAAAGTGGAGGGTACTGGAATTTGCACCAGAAGAGAAATGGCTGTCTGGGAGTTAAAGGAAGCCCGGGCAGTGTGGCTCATTGGGACAGCAAAGGACGAGCTGTGTCTGAAAAATATGGGGTATGGTCCAAATGTACAACTGCAGGTTGGATCGAGGTGTCAGGGCCGTGCAAATACCCGAGAGATTCCTATGATCCCCGGGTGGTGGGGGCTGGGCAGTGGCTCATGTGGGTAGCCACAACTCTTTACTTCATACCGGTGAGGGTCCAGTTGGCAGCCTGAAGTATGCTTGGGATTCAAGTCCTTGGGCATACTTGAAAGTTGTCAGGTGAGCCAGGGGAGCAAATGTACTTTGGGAAGCAGGACCTGCTTACATCATAAGGGGGAGGGGCCAGGTGCCGGAAGTATTTGGTCACTTGAGCGGAGAACTCCTGGGTCCTCAAGCCACCTGTTCCTGGTTACTTCATCAGGGGAGTGGCCAGTTGGAAGGGTACAAGCTGAGACGCAGCCGCCGGTGTGGACTTGGCCAGGTAAACTTAAAGAAGGGGCAGCTTAGTGAATATTTGAGGCCCTTTCAACAGCTGCACTTGTTCTACTGCATAGGCAGGTGGGGTCCCCTAATTCGGAAGAGGGTACAAGGGGTCGCCAAAGCGCACCATCCCTGTTTTTCCCAGTCCCTGGATTGCACCAAGAAGTACCAAAACTTGAGGGAAGGGCCTCTGCTGTGTCTCAGAACAACGGGGGAGTATCCAGGTGTCCAAAGGGATGTTGTTCAGCGGTTCCCCGGCCCGAGAAATACCCAAAAGTGTCCTATGATGCCTGGACTTTGGGTTCTGGTTGGGGTATGGCTTTCAACCACACCCCTTTTCATTGTCAGGGGTGGGGGGGGGGGGCGCCCAGGTGCCAGTCTGAAGTGGTTGGCGTGAGTCTGGTTTTTAGGCATACCTGGATTTGTCAGTTGAGCCAGGGGATATGGGATCCTTTTGTAATCAGGACCTGCTTACGTCATCATGGGGATGGGCCAAGAGTCCTTGCTAATTGATCAAGTGAGCCCCGGCCTCCTGACCGGCTCACCACCTAGCTCTGGTTACTTCATCAGTGGGCCGGCGAGGTGGGAGGAGAGAAAACGTGACATAAACTCCTGGGTAGACTTGTCCAGGTCAACAAAAGGAAGGGTCATGTTTGAAACACTTGAGGCCCTATAAACAGCTGGAGGTGTTGTAGTTGATAGGCAGGTTGGGTCAGCTAATTAGGAGGAGGGTCACAGGGGACCACCAAAGCCTCACTTCCCCGTTATTCCAGTTCCTGGGATGGCAGAAAGTAGTTCCAAGTCTTTAGGGAAGGGACTTCTCAAGGATTGAGGTTGTAAGTTGGCCTTCAGGACACCCCATTCATTAGTGACAGTGGAGGGGAGGGGAAGGGAGTTTGCTACAAGAAGAGAAATGGGTGTCTGGGTGCTAAGGGAAGCTCGGGCAATGGGATTTAGTGCTTCGGGGAACGACGAGCTGTTTCTCAATAAACGGGGGATGGTCCAAGTGTCCAAATGCAGGTTTATCCCAGGTTCTAGGGCCATAAAAATACCCGGTAGAGTCATGTAATCCGTGGACGGTTGGGGCGGGTAGGGGGTTAATGTTGTTAGGCACACCTTTTTACTTCATACCTGTGAGGGCCCATGTGGCAGACTGAAGTGTGCCCCGGGGGCCAGGTCCTTGGGCAAACCTGGATGTTGTCAGGTGAGCTGGGGAGCGAAGGTAGATTGGGAAGCAGGGCCTGCTTATGTCCTTAGGGGGAGGGGCCAGGGGCCGGAGGTAATTTGTCACATGGGCCTAGAACTTCGGAGTGTACAAGCCACCTGGTCCTGGTTACTTAATCAGGGGGCCGGCCAGTTTGAAGGCCAGAAGCTGAGACGCAACTACCGGGTGGACTGGACGAGGTAAAGTAAAAGAAGGATCAGGAGAGCGAATATTTGAGGCCCTTTCAACAGCTGGAGTTGTTCTAGTGGACAGGCAGGTGGGGTCACCTAATTCGCAAGACGGTCACAAGGGGTCGTCAAAGCCCAACTTCCCTGTTTTTCCCTGTCCCTGGAAGGGACCAAGAAGTTCCAATTCATCAGGGAAGGGCCTCTGCATTACCTGAGGTCAAAAGTTTGCCCTGAGGGCGCCCCACCTATTCGTGACATTGGAGAGGACTGGGGGATGCTGCAAGAAGGCATTGGTTGTATGGGGTTTCACACAAACCCGGGCACTGTGGCTCCATGCTCAGGCAAATGACCAGCCGTGTCTCAGAAACACGGGGGAAGTTCCAGGTGTCCAATTGGATGTTGGTCAGAGGAGCCAGGGCCTCTAAAATGCCCAGAAGAGTCCTAAGATGCCTGGGCATTGGGTTTCCCATGGGGTTCCGCTGGGCAGCCACACCTCTTTTTGTCTTGGCAGGGGGGAGCGCCCAAGTGTGAGCCTGAAGTTAGCCCCGTGAGTCAAGTTTTTAGGAATACTGGGATGTTGTCACATGAGCTAGGGGAGATGGGGTCGTTTTGTAAGCAGAACCTAAATATGTCATCATGAGGATGGGGCAGGTGTCCGTGCTAATTGGTCACGTGAGCCCGGACCTTCTGACCCGCTCACCACCTAACCCTGGTTACTTCATCAGGGGGCTGGCCAGGTGGGAGCCAGAAGCTGTGACCTAACCGCCTGGGTGGACTTGTCCAGGTCAACACAAGGAACGGTTATGTGAGGAACACTTGAGGCCCTATCAACAGCTGGAGGTGTTCTAAATGATAGGCAGGTTGGGTCACCTAATTAGGATGAGGGTCACAAGGGGCCGCCAAAGCCTCACTTCCCCGTATTTCCAGGTTCCTGGATGGCACCAAGAAGTTCCAAGTCTTCAAGGAAGGGCCTATTAATGGAGTGACGCCGAAAGTTGGCCATCAGGTCGCCCTACCCATTAGTGACAGTGGAGGGTACTGGAGTTTGCTGCCAGAAGAGAAATGGCTGTCTGTGGGTTAACGGAAGCCTGGGCAGTGTGGCTCAGTGGGACAGCAAACGACGAGCTGTGTCTGAAAAATATGGGGGATGGTCCAAATGTCCAACTGCAGGTTGGTCCGAGGTGCCAGGGACCTGCAAACACCCGAGAGAGTCCTGTTATCCCTGGGTGGTGGGGGCTGGGTGGTGGCTCATGTGGTTAGCCATAACTCTTTCCTTCATACCGGTGAGGGCCCAGTTGGCAGCCTGAAATATGCCTGTTGCTCACGTCCTTTGGCATACTTGAAAGTTGTCTGGTGTGCCAGGGGAGCAAATGTACTTTGGAAACAGGACCTACTTAAGTCATTAGGGGGAGGGGCCAGGTGCAGGAAGTATTTGGTAACTTGAGCCGAGAACTCCTGGGTCCTCAAGCCACCTGTTCCTTGTTACTTCATCAGGGGTGTGGCCAGTTGGGAGGCTAGAAGCTGAGACGCAGCCCCAGGTGTGGACTTGGCCACGTAAACTTAAGGAAAGGACAGGTTAGCGAATATTTGAGGCCCTTTCAACAGCTGGACTTGTTCTACTGCACAGGCAGGTGGGGTCACCTAATTCGGAAGAGGGTACAAGGAGTCACCAAAGCGCACCATCCCTGTTATTCCCAGTCCCCGGGTGGTACCAAGAAGTTTCAAAACTTGCAGGAAGGGCCTCTGCTGTGTCTCAAAACCACGGGGGAGTATCCCGCTGTAAAAAGGGATGTTGGTCAGCAGTTCCAGGGCCCAGGAAATACCCAAAAGTGTCCTATGATACCTGGAGTTTGGGTTCTGGTTGAGGTTTGCCTTTCAGCCACACCCCTTTTCATCATCAGTCGTGGGGGGGCGGAGAGCGCCCATGGGGCAGCCCGAAGTGTGCAGCGTGACCCTGGTTTTTAGGCATACCGGGATGTTGTCAGGTAAGCCAGGGGATATGGGGTCCTTTTGTAAGGAGGACCAGCTTACGTCATCATGGGGATGGGCCAAGAATCCTTGCTATTTGATCACTTGAGCCCAGGCCTACTGACTGGCTTACCACCTCCCGCTGCTTACTTCATCAGTGGGCTGGCCAGGTGGGAGGCCAGAAAGTGTGACCTAACCTCCTGTGTGGACTTGTCCAGGTCAACAAAAGGAAGGGTCATGTTTGAAACACTTGAGGCCCTAACAACAGCTGGAGGTGTTGAAGTTGATAGGCAGGTTGGGTCACCTAATTAGGAGGAGGGTCACAAGGGGCTGCCAAAGCCTCACTTCCCCATTTTTCCAGGTCCCTGGATGGCACCAAGTAGTTCCAAGTCTTCAGGGAACGGCATTCGAATGGAGTGATGTCGTAAGGTGGCCCACAGGACGCCCCATTCATTAGTGACATTGGAGGGGACTGGAGTTTGCTACAAGAAGAGAAATGGTGTCTGGGTGTTAATGGAAGCCCGGGCAATGTGGTTTAGTGCTTCAGGGATCGACGAGCTGTTTCTCAATAAACGGGGGATGGTCCAAGTGTCCAACTGCAGGTTGATCCGAGGTTCTGGGGCCATAAAATACTCGGTAGAGTCATGTAATCCCTGGACGGTTGGGGCTGGGCGGGGGTTAATTTGGTTAGCCACACCTCTTTACTGCATACCTGTGAGGGACCAGGTGGCAGGCTGAAGTGTGCCCCAGAAGCCAGGTCATTCGGAATACCTGGGTATTGTCAGCTGAGCTGGGGAGGGAAGGTAGTTTGGGAAGCAGGACCTGCTTATGTCCTTAGGGGGAGAAGCCAGGTGCCTGAGGTAATTTGTCACATGAGCCCAGAACTTCGGGGTTTTCAAGCTATTTGCTCCTGGTTACTTCATCAGGGGGCCGGCCAGTTGGAAGGCCAGAAGCTGAGACGCAACTACCGGGTGGACTGGAGAAGGTAAACTTAGAGAGGGACAGGAGAGCAAATATTTGAGGCACTTTCAACAGCTGGAGTTGTTCTAGTGGACAGGCAGGTGGGGTCACCTAATTCGCAAGATGGTCACAATGGGTCGCCGAAGCCCAACTTCCCTGTTTTTCTCTGTCCCTGGATGGCACCAAGAAGTTCCAATTCATCAAGGAAGGCCCACTGCATTGCCTGAGGACGAAAGTTGTCCTTCAGGGCGCCCCACCTATTCGTGACATTGGAGAGGACTGGAGTATGCTGCAAGAAGGAATTGGTTGTCTGGGGTTTCACACAAACCCGGGCACTGTGGCTCCATGCTCAGGCAAATGACCAGCCGTGTCTCAGAAACACGGGGGAAGTACCAGGTGTACAATTGGATGTTTCTCAGAGGTGCCAGGGCATCGGAAATGCTCAGAATAGTCCTAACATGCTTGGGCCTTGGGTTTCCGCTCTGGTTCAGTTGGGCAGTCACACCTCTTTTTGTCTTGGGAGGGGGGAGCCCCCAAGTGTCAGCCTGAAGTTGGCCTCGTGAGTCAAGTTTTTAGGAATACCAGGATGTTGTCACCTGAGCTAGGGGAGGAGGGGTCGTTTTGTAAGCAGAACCTACATACGTCATCATGTGGATGGGGCGGGTGTCCGTGCTATTTGTTCACGTGAGCCCGGGCATCCAGACCCGCTCACCACCTAACCCTGGTTACTTCCTCAGGGGGGTGACCAGGTGGGATCCAGAAGCCGTGACCTGTCCGCCTGGGTGGACTTGTCCAGGTCAACACAAGGAACGGTTATATGAGGAACACTTCAGGCCCTATCAACAGCTGGAGGTGTTCTAAATGATAGGCAGGTTGTGTCACCTAATTAGGATGAGGGACACAAGGGACCGCCAAAGCCTCACTTCACCATATTTCCAGGTTCCTGGATGACACCAATAAGTTCCAAGTCTTCAAGGAAGGGCCTGTTAATGGAGTGAGGCCGAAAGTTGGCCATCGGGTCGCCCTACCCATTAGTGACAGTGGAGGGTACTGGAGTTTGCTGCCAGAAGAGAAATGGCTGTCTGGGGGTTAAAGGAAGCTCGGGCAGTGTGGCTCAGTGGGACAGCAAACGGCCAGCTGTGTCTGAAAAATATGGGGGATGGTCCAAGTGTCCAACTGCAGGTTGGTCCGAGGTCCCAAGGACGTGGAAATACCCGAGAGAGTCCTGTGATCCTTGGGTGGTGGGGGCTGGACGGTGGCTCATGTGGGTAGCCACAACTCTTTACTTCATACCGGTGAGGGCCCAGTTGGCAGCCTGAAGTATGCCTGGGGTTCACGTCCTTGGGCATACTTGAAAGTTGTCAGGTGAGCCAGGGGAGCAAATGTACTTTGGGAAGCAAGACCTGCTTATGTCATTAGGGGGAGGGGCCATGTGCCGGAAGTATTTGGTCAAGTGAGCGGAGAACTCTTGGGTCCTCAAGCCACCTGTTCCTGGTTACTTCATCAGGGGAGTGGCCAGTTGGAAGGCTAGAAGCGGAGACGCAGCCGCCGTTGTGGACTTGGCCAGGTAAACTTAAGGAAGGGGCAGGTTAGCGAATATTTGAGGCCTTTCAACAGCTGGACTTGTTCTACTGCACAGGCAGGTGGGGTCACCTATTTCGGAAGAGGGTACAAGAGGTAGCCAAATCGCACCATCCCTGTTTTTCCCAGTCCCCGGATGGCACCAAGAAGTTCCACAACTTGCGGGAAGGGTCTCTGCTCTCTTTCAGAACCACGGGGGAGTATCCAGGTGTCCAAAGAGATGTTGGTCACCGGTTCCAGGGCCCGGGAAATACCCAAAAGTGTCCTATGATACCTGGACTTTGGGTTCTGGTTGAGGTTTGGCTTTCAGCCACACCCCTTTCCATCATCAGGCGTGGGGGATGGGGGAGCGCCCAGGGGCCAGCCTGAAGTGGGCGGCGTGACTCTAGTTTTTAGGCATACCGGGATGTTGTCAGGTGAGCCAGGGGATATAGGATCCTTTTGTAAGCAGGACCTGCTTTGGTCATCATGGGGATGGGCCAAGAATCCTTGCTAATTGATCACGTGAGCCCAGGCCTCCTGACCGGCTCACAACCTAGCTCTGGTTACTTCATCAGTGGGCCAGCCAGGAGGGATGCCAGAAAGTTGGACCTAACCTCCTGGGTGGACTTGTCCAGCTCAACAAAAGGAAAGGTCATGTTTGAAACACTTGAGGCCCTATCAACAGCTGGAGGTGTTGTAGTTGATAGGCAGGTTGGGTCACCTAATTAGGAGGAGGGTCACAAAGGGCCGCCAAACCTCACTTCCCCGTTTTCCAGGTCCCTGGATGGCACCAAGTAGGTCCAAGTCTTCAGGGAAGGGTCTTGGCATGGAGTGAGGATGTAAGTTGGCCTTCAGGACGCCCCATTCATTAGTGACAGTGGAGGGGACTGGAGTTTGCTACAAGAAGAGAAATGGTGTCTGGGTGTTAATGGAAGCCCGGGAAATGGGGTTTAGTGATTCGGGGAATGACGAGCTGTTTCTCAATTAACGGGGGATGTTCCAAGTGTCCAACTGCAGGTTGATCCGAGGTTCTAGGGCCATAAAATACTCGGTAGAGTCATGAAATCCGTGGACGGTTGGGGCTGGGCGGGGGTTAATTTGGTTAGCCACACCTCTTTACTTCATACCTGTGAGGGCCCAGGTGGCAGCCTGAAGTGTGCCCCAGGAGGAAGGTCATTCGGCATACCTGGATATTGTCAGGTGAGCTGGGGAGGGAAGGTAGTTTGGGAAGCATGACCTGCTTATGTCCTTAGTGGGAGAAGGCAGGTGCCGGAGGTAATTTGTCAAATGAGCCCAGAACCTCGGTGTTTTCAAGCCACCTGGTCCTGGTTACTTCATCAGGGGGCCGGCCAGGTGGAAGGCCAGAAGCTGAGACGCAACACCCGGGTGGACTTGAGCAGGTAAAATTAAAGAAGGTTCAGGAAAGCGAATATTTGAGGCCCTTTCAACAGCTGGAGTTGTTCTAGTGCACAGGCAGGTGGGGTCACCTAATTCGCAAGAAGGTCACAAGGGGTCGCCAAAGCCCAACTTCCCTGTTTTTCCCTGTCCCTGGATGGCACAAAGAATTTCCAAGTCTTCAAGGAAGGGCCTATTAATGGTGTGACGCTGAAAGTTGGCCATCAGGTCGCCCTACCCATTAGTGAAAGTGGAGGGTACTGGAATTTGCACCAGAAGAGAAATGGCTGTCTGGGAGTTAAAGGAAGCCCGGGCAGTGTGGCTCATTGGGACAGCAAAGGACGAGCTGTGTCTGAAAAATATGGGGTATGGTCCAAATGTACAACTGCAGGTTGGATCGAGGTGTCAGGGCCGTGCAAATACCCGAGAGATTCCTATGATCCCCGGGTGGTGGGGGCTGGGCAGTGGCTCATGTGGGTAGCCACAACTCTTTACTTCATACCGGTGAGGGTCCAGTTGGCAGCCTGAAGTATGCTTGGGATTCAAGTCCTTGGGCATACTTGAAAGTTGTCAGGTGAGCCAGGGGAGCAAATGTACTTTGGGAAGCAGGATCTGCTTACGTCATTAGGGGGAGGGGCCAGGTGCCTGAAGTATTTGGTCACGTGAGCCCAGAACTCCTGGATCCTCAAGCCACTGTTCCTGGTTACTTCATCAGGGGAGTGGCCAGTTGGAAGGTCAGAAGCTGAGATGCAGCCGCCGGTGACGACTTGGCCAGTTAAATTTAAAGACGGGGCAGGTTAGCGAATATTTGAGCCCCTTCAACAGCTGGATTAATTCTACTGCACTGGCAGGTGGGGTCAACTAATTCGGTAGGTGGTACAAGGGGTCTCCAAAGCGCACCATCCCTGTTTTTCCCAGTCCCCAGATGGCACCAAGAAGTTCCAAAACTTGCTGGAAGGGCCTCTGCTGTGTCTTAGAACCACGGGAGAGTATCCAGGTGTCCAAAGGGATGTTGGTAGGCGGTTCCAGAGCCCGGGAAATACCCAAAAGTGTCCTATGATGCCTGGACTTTGTGTTCTGGTTTGGGTTTGGCATTCAGCCACAACCTTTTTATCATTAGGCGTGGGGGGGGGAGCTCCCAGGTGCCAGCTTGAAGTGGGCGGCGTGACTATAGTTTTTAGGCATACCGGGATGTTGTCAGGTGAGCCAGGGAATATGGGATCCTTTTGTAAGCAGGACCCGCTTTCGTCATCATGGGGATGGGCCAAGAATCCTTGCTAATTGATCACGTGAGCCCAGGCCTCCTGACCGGCTCACAACCTGGCTCTGGTTACTTCATCAGTGGACCGGCCAGGTGGGAGGCCAGAAAGTGTGACCTAACCTCCTGGGTGGACTTGTCTAGGTGAACAAAAGGAAGGGTCTTGTTTGAAACAATTGGGGCCCTATCAACAGCTGGATGTGTTTTAAATGATACCCAGGTTGGGTCACCTTATTAGGAGGGTCACAAAGGATCTGCCAAAGCCTCACTTCCCTGTTTTGCCAGGTCCCTGGATGGCAACAAGTAGTTCTAAGTCTTCAGGGAAGGGCCTTCGCATAGAGTGAGGTCGTAAGTTGTCCCTCAGGACGCCCCATTCATTAGTGACAGTGGAGGGGACTGGAGTTTGCTACAAGAAGAGAAATGGTGTCTGGGTGTTAACAGAAGCCCAGGCAATGGGGTTTAGTGCTTCGGGGATCGACGAGCTGTTTCTCAATAAAGGGGGGATGGTCCAAGTGTCCAACTGCAGGTTGATCCGAGGTTCTAGGGCCATAATATACTCGGTAGAGTCATGTAATCCGTGGACCGTTGGGGCTGGGCGGGGGTTAATTTGGTTAGCCACACCTCTTTACTTCATACCTGTGAGGGCCCAAGTGGCAGCCTGATGTGTGCCCCGGGAGGCAGTTCATTCGGAATACCTGGATATTGTCAGGTGAGCTGGGGAGATAAGGTAGTTTGGGAAGCAGGACCTGCTTATGTCCTTAGAGGCAGAAGCCAAGTGCTGGAGGTAATTTGTCACATGAGCCCAGAACTTCGGGGATTTAAAGCCACCTGCTCCTGGTTACTTCATCAGGGAGCTGCCACTTGGAAGGCCAGAAGCTGAGACGCAACTACAGGGTGGACTCGAGCAGGTAAACTTGAAGAAGTCTCAGGAGAGCGAATATTTGAAGCCCTTTCAAAAGCAGGATTTGTTCTAGTGGACAGGCAGGTGGGGTCACGTAATTCGCAAGACGGTCACAAGGGGTCGCCAAAGCCCAACTTCCCTGTTTTTCCCTGTCCCTGGATGGCACCAAGAAGTTCCAATTCATCAGGGAAGGGCCTCTGCATTGCCTGAGGTCGAAAGTTGTCCCTGAGGGCGCCCCACCTATTCGTGACATTGGAGAGGACTGGAGTATGCTGCAAGAAGGAATTGGTTGTCTGGAGTTTCACACAAACCCGGGCACTGTGGCTCCATGCTCAGGCAAATGACCAGCCGTGTCCCTGAAACACAAGGGAAGATCCAGGTGTCCAATTGGATGTTGGTCAGAGGGGCCAGGGCCTTGAAAATGCCCAGGTGAGCCCTAAGATGCTTGGGCGTTGGATTTCTGGAGTGGTTTGGCTGGGCATCCACACCTCTTTTTCTCTTGGCAGAGCGGAGTGCCCAAGTGTCATCCTGAAGTTGGCTGTGTGAGTCAAAGTTTTTAGGAATACCGGGATGTTGTCACATGAGCTAGGGGAGGTGGGGTCGTTTTGTAACCAGAACCTAATTACGTCATCATGGGTATGGGGCGGGTGTCCTTGCTAATGGGTCACATGAGCCCGGGCCCTCTGAACCGCTGAACACCTAACCCTGGGTACTTCATTAGGGGGCTGGCCAGGTGGAAGCCAGAAGCTGTGACCTAACCACCTGGATGGACTTGTCCCGGTCAGCACAAGGAACAGTTTTGTGAGGAACACTTGAGGCCCTATCAACAGCTGGAGGTGTTCTAAATGATAGGAAGGTTGGGTCACCTAATTAGGATGAGGGTCACAAGGGGCTGCCAAAGCCTCACTTCCCCCTATTTCCAGGTTCCTGGATGGCACCAAGAAGTTCCAAGTCTTCAAGGAAGGGCCTATTAATAGAGTGACGCCGAAAGTTGGCCATCGGGTCGCCCTACCCATTAGTGACAGTGGAGGGTACTGGAGTTTGCTGCCAGAAGAGAAATGGCTGTCTGGGAGTTAAAGGAAGCCAGGACAGTGATGCTCAGTGGGACAGCAAAGGACGAGCTGTGTCTGAAAAATAGGGGGGATGGTCCAAGTGTCCAACTGCAGGTTGGTCCGAGGTGCCAGGGACATGCAAATACCCAAGAGAGTCCTGTGATCCCTGGGTGGTGGGGGCTGGGCGGTGGCTCATGTGGGTGGCCACAACTCTTTACTTCATACCGGTGAGGGCCCAGTTGGCAGCCTGAAATATGCCTGGCATTCAGGTCCTTGGGCATCCTTGAAAGTTCTCAGGTGAGCCAGGGGAGCAAATGTACTTTGTGAAGCAGGACCTGCTGACGTCATTAGGGGGAGGGGCCAGGTGCTGGAAGTGTTTGATCACGTGAGCCGAGAACTCCTGGTTCCTCAATCCACATGTTCCTGGTTACTTCATCAGGGGAGTGGCCAGTTGGAAGGCTAGAAGCTGAGACGCAGCCACCGGTGAACACTTGGCCAGGTAAACTTAAAGAAGGGGCAGGTTAGCGAATATTTGAGGCCCTTTCAACAGCTGCAGTAGTTCTACTGCACTGGCAGGTGGGGTCAACTAATTCCGAAGAGGGTACAAGGGGTCTCCAAAGCGCACCTTCCCTGTTTTTCCCAGTCCCCGGATGGCACCAAGAAGTTCCAAAACTTGCGGGAAGGGCCTCTGCTGTGTCTCAGAACCACGGGGGAGTATCCAGGTGTCCAAAGGGATGTTGGTCAGCGATTCCAGGGCCCGGGAAATACCCAAAAGTGTCCTATGATGCCTGGACTTTGGGTTCTGGTTGGGGTTTGGCTTTAGCCACACCCTTTTTATCATCAGGCATGGGGGGGGGGAACCCCCAGGTGCCAGCCTGAAGTGGGCGGCGTGACTATAGTTTTTAGGCATACCGGGATGTTGTCAGGTGAGCCAGGGAATATGGGATCCTTTTGTAAGGAGGACCTGCTTACGTCATCATGGGGATGGGGCAAGAATCATTGCTAATTAATCACATGATCCCAGGCCTCCTGACCGGCTCACAACCTGGCTCTGGTTACATCATCAGTGGGCCGGCCAGGTGGGAGGCCAGAAAGTGTGACCTAACCTCCTGGGTAGACTTGTCCAGGTCAACAAAAGGAAGGGTCATGTTTGAAACACTTGAGACCCTATGAACAGCTGGAGGTATTGTAGTTGATAGGCAGGTTGGGTCACCTAATTAGGAGAAGGGTCACAAGGGACCGCCAAAGCCTCACTTCCCCGTATTTCCAGGTTCTTGGATGGCACCAAGAAGTTCCAAGTCTTCAAGGAAGGGCCTATTAATGGAGTGACGCCGAAAGTTGGCCATCAGATCGCCCTACCCATTAGTGACAGTGGAGGGTACTGGAGTTTGCTGCCAGAAGTGAAATGGCTGTCTGGGTGTTACAGGAAGCCCGGGCAGTGTTGCTCAGTGGGACAGCAAAAGATGAGCTGTGTCTGAAAAATATGGGGGATGGTCCAAGTGTCCAACTGCAGGTTCATCCGAGGTCCCAGTGATGTGAAAATACCCCAGAGAGTCCTGTGATCCCTGGGTTGTGGCGGCTGGGAGGTGGTTCATGTGGGTGGCCACAACTCTTTACTTCATATCAGTGAGGGCCCAATTGGCAGCCTGAAGTATGCCTGTTGCTCACGTCCTTGGGCATACTTGAAAGTTGTCAGGTGAGCCAGGGTTGCAAATGTATTTTGGGAAGCACGACCCGCTTTCGTCATTAGGGGGAATGGCCAGGTAGTATTTGGTCACATGAGCCGAGAACTCCTGGGTCCTGAAGCCACCTGTTCCTGGTTACTTCATCAACGAAGTGGCCAGTTGGAAGGCTAAAACCTGAGACGCAGCTGCCGGTGTGGACTTTGCCAGGTAAACTTGAAGAAGGGGCAGGTTAAGGATATTTGAGGCCCTTTCAACAGCTGCACTTTTTCTACTGCACAGGCAGGTGGGGTCACCTAATTCCGAAGAGGGTACAAGGGGTCACCTAAGCGCACCATCCCTGTTTTTGCCAGTCCCTGGATGGCACCAAGAAGTTCCAAAACTTCCGGGAAAGGCCTCTGCTGTGTCTCAGAACCACGGGGGAGTATCCAGGTGTCCAAGGAGATGTTGGTCAGCGGTTCCAGGGCCCTGGAAATACCCAAAAGTGTCCTATGGTACCTGGAAATTGGGTTCTGGTTCGGGTGTGGCTTTCAGCCACACCCTTTTTATCATCAGGCCTCGGGGGGGGGGGGAGCGCCCAGGTGCCAGCCTGAAGTGAGCAGCATGACTATAGTTTTTAGGCATACCAGAATGTTGTCAGGTGAGCCAAGGGATATGGGATCCTTTTGTAAGGAGGACCTGCTTACGTCATCATGGGGATGGGCCAAGAGTCCTTGCTCATTGATCACGTGAGCCAAGGCCTCCTGACGGGCTCACCACCTGGCTCTGGTTACTTCGTCAGTGGGCCAGCAAGGTGGGAGGCCAGGAAGTGTGACCTAACCTCCTGGGGGGATTTGTCCAGGTCAACAAAGGAAGGGTCATGTTTGAAACACTTGAGGCCCTATCAACAGTTGGAGGTGTTGTAGTTGATAGGCAGGTTGGGTCACCTAATTAGGAGGAGGGTCACAAGGGGCCACCAAAGCCTCACTTCCCCGTTTCCAGGTGCCTGGATGGCACCAAGTAGTTCCAAGTCTTCAGAAAAGGGCCTTCGCATGGAGTGAGGTCGTAAGTTGGCCCTCAGGACGCCCAATTCATTAGTGACAGTGGAGGCACTGGAGTTTGCTACAAGAAGAGAAATGGTGTCTGGGTGTTAACGGAAGCCCGGGCAGTGGGGTTTAGTGCTTCGGGGAAATATGAGCTGTTTCTCAATAAATGGGGGATGGTCCAGTGTCCAACTGCAGGTTGATTCGACGTTCTAGGGCCATAAAATACCTGGTAGAGTCATGTAATATGTGGACAGTTGGGGCTGCGCGGGGGTTAATTTGGTTATCCACACCTCTTTATTTCATACCTGGGAGGGCCCAGGTGGCAGCCTGAAGTGTGCCCCGGGAGCCCGGTCATTTGGCATACCTGGATATTGTCAGGGGAGCTGGGAGGGAAGGTAGTTTGGGAAGCAGGACCTGCTTATGTCCTTAGGGGGAGAAGCCAGGTGCCGCAGGTATTTTGTCACATGAGCCCAGAACTTCGGGCCTTTCAAGCCACCTGGTCCTGGTTACTTCATCAGGGGACGGCCAGTTGGAAGGCCAGAAGCTGAGACGCAAATACCGTGTGGACTCGAGCAGGTAAACTTAAAGAAGGGTCAGGAGAGCGAATATTTGAGGCCCTTTCAACAGCTGGAGTTGTTCTAGTGGACAGACAGGTGGGGTCACCTAATTCGCAAGACGGTCACAAGGGGTCGCCAAAGCCCAACTCCCCCGTTTTCCCTGTCCCTGGATGGAACCAAGAAGTTCCAAGTCTTCAAGGAACGGCCTATTAATGGAGTGACGCCGAAAGTTGGCCATCGGGTCGCCCTACCCATTAGTGACAGTGGAGGGTACTGGAGTTTGCTGCCAGAAGAGAAATGGCTGCCTGGGAGTTAAAGGAAGCCAGGACAGTGATGCTCAGTGGGACAGCAAAGGACGAGCTGTGTCTGAAAAATAGGGGGGATGGTCCAAGTGTCCAACTGCAGGTTGGTCCGAGGTGCCAGGGACATGCAAATACCCAAGAGAGTCCTGTGATCCCTGGGTGGTGGGGGCTGGGCGGTGGCTCATGTGGGTGGCCACAACTCTTTACTTCATACCGGTGAGGGCCCAGTTGGCAGCCTGAAATATGCCTGACATTCAGGTCCTTGGGCATCCTTGGAAGTTCTCAGGTGAGCCAGGGGAGCAAATGTACTTTGTGAAGCAGGACCTGCTGACGTCATTAGGGGGAGGGGCCAGGTGCTAGAAGTATTTGATCACGTGAGCCGAGAACTCCTGGTGCCTCAATCCACATGTTCCTGGTTACTTCATCAGGGGAGTGGCCAGTTGGAAGGCTAGAAGCTGAGACGCAGCCACCGGTGAACACTTGGCCAGGTAAACTTAAAGAAGGGGCAGGTTAGCGAATATTTGAGGCCCTTTCAACAGCTGCAGTAGTTCTACTGCACTGGCAGGTGGGGTCAACTAATTCCGAAGAGGGTACAAGGGGTCTCCAAAGCGCACCTTCCCTGTTTTTCCCAGTCCCCGGATGGCACCAAGAAGTTCCAAAACTTGCGGGAAGGGCCTCTGCTGTGTCTCAGAACCACGGGGGAGTATCCAGGTGTCCAAAGGGATGTTGGTCAGCGATTCCAGGGCCCGGGAAATACCCAAAAGTGTCCTATGATGCCTGGACTTTGGGTTCTGGTTGGGGTTTGGCTTTCAGCCACACCCTTTTTATAATCAGGCATGGGGGGGGGGAACCCCCAGGTGCCAGCCTGAAGTGGGCGGCGTGACTATAGTTTTTAGGCATACCGGGATGTTGTCAGGTGAGCCAGGGAATATGGGATCCTTTTGTAAGGAGGACCTGCTTACGTCATCATGGGGATGGGGCAAGAATCATTGCTAATTAATCACGTGATCCCAGGCCTCCTGACCGGCTCACAACCTGGCTCTGGTTACATCATCAGTGGGCCGGCCAGGTGGGAGGCCAGAAAGTGTGACCTAACCTCCTGGGTAGACTTGTCCAGGTCAACAAAAGGAAGGGTCATGTTTGAAACACTTGAGACCCTATGAACAGCTGGAGGTATTGTAGTTGATAGGCAGGTTGGGTCACCTAATTAGGAGAAGGGTCACAAGGGACCGCCAAAGCCTCACTTCCCCATATTTCCAGGTTCTTGGATGGCACCAAGAAGTTCCAAGTCTTCAAGGAAGGGCCTATTAATGGAGTGACGCCGAAAGTTGGCCATCAGGTCACCCTACCCATTAGTGACAGTGGAGGATACTGGAGTTTGCTGCTAGAAGAGAAATGACTGTCTGGAGGTTAAAGGAAGCCAGGGCAGTGTGGCTCAGTGGGACAGCAAATGACGTGCTGTGTCTCAAAAATATGGGGGATGGTCCAAGTGTCCAACTTCAGGTTGGTCCGAGGTGCCAGGGACATGCAAATACCCGAGAGAGTCCTGTGATCCCTGGGTTGTGGGGGCTGCACAGTGGCTCTTGTGGGTAGCCACAACTCTTTACTTCATACCAGTGAGGGCCCAGTTGGCAGCCTAAAGTATGCCTGGGATTCACGTACTTGGGCATACTTGAAAGTTGTCAGGTGAGCCAGGGGAGCAAATGTACTTTGGGAAGCAGGACCTGCTTACGTCATTAGGGGGAGGAGACAGGTGCCAGAAGTATTTGGTTACCTGAGCCGAGAACTCCTGGGTCCTCAAGCCACCTGTTCCAGGTTACTACATCAGGGGAGTGGCCAGTTGGAAGGCAGAAGCTGAGACGCAGCTGCTGGTTGGAGTTGGTCAGGTAAACTTAAAGAAGGGGCAGGTTAGCGAATATTTGAGGCCCTTTCAACAGCTGGACTTGTTCTACTGCACGGGCAGGTGGGGTCACCTAATTCCGAAGAGGGTACAAGAGGTCGTCAAAGCGCACCATCCCTGTTTTTCCCAGTACCTGGATGGCACCAAGAAGTTCCAAAACTTGCGCAAAGGGCCTCTGCTGTGTCTCAGAACCGCGGGGGAGTATCTAGGTGTACAAAGGGATGTTGGTCAGCGGTTCCAGGGCCCGGGAAACACCCAAAAGTGTCCTATGATGCCTGGACTTGGGGTTCTGGTTGGGGTATGGCTTTCAGCCACACCTCTTTTCATCATCAGGCATCGGGAGGGGTCGGAGGAGCGCCCAGGTGCCAGCCTGAAGTGGGCGGCGTGACTCTACTTTTTTGGCATACCAGGATGTTGTCAGGTGAACCAGGGGTATTGGATCCTTTGTAAGCAGGACCTGCTAGCATCATCACGCAAACTCATTTAGACTGAATTATAAAAGTAGATCAGCGTATTGAATTCTCTCCTCTATGGACTCAATGTCCCAGTGAGGAAACAGTGTCCTTCACATATTAAGGCTCTGTGAACTTGTATTCCTCCTGTTTGAGGCACCTTCACACATTATTCCCCACCAATTCATTGTGAATTTCCGTCTTTGATGCACTTTTGTCCAGGGATTCAAGCTCATTCATTGTGATTTCAAAGCTATCTATAGCGCGTTTAGCCAAATATACCAGACTTTATAAGTAAATTATTACTACT
Source organism: Corynorhinus townsendii (assembly GCA_026230045.1). Classification (NCBI taxonomy): domain Eukaryota; kingdom Metazoa; phylum Chordata; class Mammalia; order Chiroptera; family Vespertilionidae; genus Corynorhinus; species Corynorhinus townsendii. The sequence goes on along the minus strand of JAPDVU010000002.1, from coordinate 116,256,100 downwards.
CTGAACACTAGCTTGACGATCATTTTGATTTCTAAGAGCTTTGAATACTTTTATGGTACTCCATCGGCTCTATGAAGATGAATTTATGTTTCACCAACTTTCTTGCTAAATGCCAACTCATTTACACTGAATTACAAAAGTGAAGAATATCACACTCACTTCTCGCCTCTTGGAACACGATTTCCCATTGACTAAACAGTGTCCTTTACAATTAAGGCTCTATGAGCTGGTATTCCTACTGCTTCACGCACCTTAACAAATACCTCGTACTTCAACACTGCACTACAGATATTCAGGTTCTACAAAAGTATTCGAAGTGTAACAAGTATCACCCTCACTTCTGCGCTCTGGGAATACAACTTCCCAGTGAGGAAACAGTGTCCTTCACATGTTAAGGCTCTGTGAACTTGTATTCGTTTTGTTTCAGGACCCTTCCTACATATTTCCCTAATCTTTCATTGTGAATTTCAATGTTTGATTGACTTTTGCACAGATTCAACCTCATTCACTGTGAATTCCAAGTACGTATACAGAGTGTTGGCAAAGATAGCAGACTTTAAATGTAAATTATTACCACTTTGATCACTAGGTTGACTATCATTTATATTCCATGAATTTTGAATAATTTTATGCTACTACACCAGCTCTATGCAGATGAATTTATGTGTACCGACATTCTGGGTAAAACGCCAAAGCTTTAAACCGAATTATAAAAGTAGAGTAGCGTATTGAATACTCTCCTCTATGGACACAATGTCCACGTGAGGAAACAGTGTCCTTCACATATTAAGGCTCTCTGTACTTGTATTCCTCCTGTTTGATGCACCGTCACACATATTTCCCTAGGAAATCATTGTGAATTTCCCTGCTTGATTCACTTTTGTCCACTGATTCGAGCTCATTGACCTTGAATTCCAAATATCTACAGCGCGATTTGTGAAATATACCAGACTTTAAATGTAACTTATGACTAATTTGAACAGTAGCTTGACTATCAATTTTATTTCTAAGAGTTTTGAATACTTTTATAAAGTTATATGAGCTCTATAAAAAATTTTAATGTTTCACCAACTTTCTTCGTAAAACGCCAACTCATTGATACTGAATTACAAAAGCAAAGCGTACCGCACTCACTTCTCTGCCCTTCGAACACAACTTCCCAGTGAGGAAACAGTGTCCTTCACAAGTTAAGGCTCTGTGAACTTGTATTCCTTTTGTTTCAGAATCCTTCCTACATATTTCCCTAATCTTTCATTGTGAATTTCAATGTTTGATTCACTTTTGTCCACTGATTCAAGCTCATTGACCTTGAATTCCAAATATCTACAGCGCGTTTTCTGAAATATACCAGACTTTAAATGTAACTTATGACTCATTTGAACACTAGCTTGACTATCAATTTTATTTCTAAGAGTTCTGAATACTTTTATAAAGTTATTTGAGCTCTATAAAAAATTTTCATGTTTCACCAGCTTTCTTCGTAAAACGCCAACTCATTGATACTGAATTACAAAAGCAAAGCGTATCGCACTCACTTCTCTGCTCTTCGAACACAACTTCCCAGCGACTAAACAGTGTCCTTCTCACATTATGGCTCTATTAACTTGTATTCCTTTTGTTTCAGGACCCTTCCTACATATTTCCCTAGTCTTTCATTGTGAATTTCAATGTTTGATTTACTTGTGCACAGAGATTCAAGCTCATTCACTGTGAATTCCATGTATTTATACAGCGTTTGACCAAAGATAGCAGATTTCTAATGTAAATTATTACCACTTTGATCACTAGGCTGACTATCATTTATTTTCCATGAATTTTGAATACATTTATGCTACTACATCAGCTCTATGCAAATGAATTTATGTATACCGACATTCTGGCTAAAACGCCAAAGCTTGCAACCGAATTATAAAAGTAGAGTAGTGTATTGAATACTCTCCTCTATTGACTCAATGTCCCAGTGAGGAAACAGTGTCCTTCACATATTAAGGCTCTGTGAACTTGTATTCCTCCTGTTTCAGGCACCTTCACACATATTTCCCCAGCAATTCATTGTGAATTTCCGTGTTTGATGCACTTTTGTCCAGGGATTCAAGCTCATTCACTGTGATTTCAAAGCTATCTATAGCGCGTTTAGCCAAATATACCAGACTTTATAAGTAAATTATTACTACTCTGAACACTAGCTTGACGATCATTTTGATTTCTAAGAGCTTTGAATACTTTTATGGTACTCCATCAGCTCTGTGCAGATGAATTTATGTGTACCAACATTCTGGCTAAAACGCCAACTCATTTAGACTGAATTATAAAAGTAGAGTAGCGTATTGAAAACTCTCCTCTATGGACTCAATGTCCGTGTGAGGAAACATTGTCCTTCACATATTAAGGCTCTCTGTACTTGTATTCCTCCTGTTTGAGGCACCGTCACGCATATTTCCCTAGGAAGTCATTGTGAATTTCCCTGCTTGATTCACTTTTGTCCACTGATTCGAGCTCATTGACCTTGAATTCCAAGTATCTTCTGGGCGTTTTGTGAAGTATACAGACTTTAAATGTAACTTGTGACTCATTTGAACACTAGCTTGACTATCAATTTTATTTCTAAGAGTTTTGAATACTTTTATAAAGTTATTTGAGCTCTATAAAAAATTTTCATGTTTCACCAGCTTTCTTCGTAAAACGCCAACTCATTGATACTGAATTACAAAAGCAAAGCGTATCGCACTCACTTCTCTGCTCTTCGAACACAACTTCCCAGCGACTAAACAGTGTCCTTCTCACATTATGGCTCTATTAACTTGTATTCCTTTTGTTTCAGGACCCTTCCTACATATTTCCCTAGTCTTTCATTGTGAATTTCAATGTTTGATTTACTTGTGCACAGAGATTCAAGCTCATTCACTGTGAATTCCATGTATTTATACAGCGTTTGACCAAAGATAGCAGATTTCTAATGTAAATTATTACCACTTTGATCACTAGGCTGACTATCATTTATTTTCCATGAATTTTGAATACATTTATGCTACTACATCAGCTCTATGCAAATGAATTTATGTATACCGACATTCTGGCTAAAACGCCAAAGCTTGCAACCGAATTATAAAAGTAGAGTAGTGTATTGAATACTCTCCTCTATTGACTCAATGTCCCAGTGAGGAAACAGTGTCCTTCACATATTAAGGCTCTGTGAACTTGTATTCCTCCTGTTTCAGGCACCTTCACACATATTTCCCCAGCAATTCATTGTGAATTTCCGTGTTTGATGCACTTTTGTCCAGGGATTCAAGCTCATTCACTGTGATTTCAAAGCTATCTATAGCGCGTTTAGCCAAATATACCAGACTTTATAAGTAAATTATTACTACTCTGAACACTAGCTTGACGATCATTTTGATTTCTAAGAGCTTTGAATACTTTTATGGTACTCCATCAGCTCTGTGCAGATGAATTTATGTGTACCAACATTCTGGCTAAAACGCCAACTCATTTAGACTGAATTATAAAAGTAGAGTAGCGTATTGAAAACTCTCCTCTATGGACTCAATGTCCGTGTGAGGAAACATTGTCCTTCACATATTAAGGCTCTCTGTACTTGTATTCCTCCTGTTTGAGGCACCGTCACGCATATTTCCCTAGGAAGTCATTGTGAATTTCCCTGCTTGATTCACTTTTGTCCACTGATTCGAGCTCATTGACCTTGAATTCCAAGTATCTTCTGGGCGTTTTGTGAAGTATACAGACTTTAAATGTAACTTATGACTCATTTGAACACTAGCTTGACTATCAATTTTATTTCTAAGAGTTTTGAATACTTTTATAAAGTTATTTGAGCTCTATAAAAAATTTTCATGTTTCACCAGCTTTCTTCGTAAAACGCCAACTCATTGATACTGAATTACAAAAGCAAAGCGTATCGCACTCACTTCTCTGCTCTTCGAACACAACTTCCCAGCGATTAAACAGTGTCCTTCTCACATTATGGCTCTATTAACTTGTATTCCTTTTGTTTCAGGACCCTTCCTACATATTTCCCTAGTCTTTCATTGTGAATTTCAATGTTTGATTTACTTGTGCACAGAGATTCAAGCTCATTCACTGTGAATTCCATGTATTTATACAGCGTTTGACCAAAGATAGCAGATTTCTAATGTAAATTATTACCACTTTGATCACTAGGCTGACTATCATTTATTTTCCATGAATTTTGAATACATTTATGCTACTACATCAGCTCTATGCAAATGAATTTATGTATACCGACATTCTGGCTAAAACGCCAAAGCTTGAAACCGAATTATAAAAGTAGAGTAGTGTATTGAATACTCTCCTCTATGGACTCAATATCCCAGTGAGGAAACAGTGTTCTTCACATATTAAGGATCTGTGAACTTTTATTCCTCCTGTTTGAGGCACCTTCACACATATTTCCACAGCAATTCATTGTGAATTTCCGTGTTCGATGCACTTTTGTCCAGGGATTCAAGCTCATTCACTGTGATTTCAAAGCTATCTATAGCGCGTTTAGCCAAATATACCAGACATTATAAGTAAATTATTACTACTCGGAACACTAGCTTGACGATCATTTTGATTTCTAAGAGCTTTGAATACGTTTATGGTACTCCATCAGCTCTGTGCTGATGAATTTATGTGTACCAGCATTCTGGTTAAAACGCCAACCCATTTAGACTGAATTACAAAAGCAAAGCGTATGGCTCTCACTTCTCTGCTCTTCGAACACAACTTCCCAGTGACTACACAGTGTCCTTCTCACATTATGGCTCTATTACCTTGTATTCCTTTTGTTTCAGCACACTTCCTACATATTTCTTTAGTCTTTCATTGTGAATTACAATGTTTGATTTACTTGTGCACAGAGATTCAAGCTCATTCAATGTGATTTCCGAGTATGTATACAGCGTTTTGCCAAAGATAGATTTTAAAGGTAAGTTATTACCACTTTGATCACTAGGCTGACTATCATTTATTTTCCATGAATTTTGAATACTTTTATGCTACTACATCAGCTCTATGCAAATGAATTTATGTGTACCGACATTCTGGCTAAAACGCCAAAGCTTGAAACCGAATTATAAAAGTAGAGTAGTGTATTGAATACTCTCCTCTATGGACTCAATGTCCCAGTGAGGAAACAGTGTTCTTCACATATTAAGGATCTGTGAACTTGTGTTCCTCCTGTTTGAGGCACCTTCACACATATTTCCCCAGCAATTCATTGTGAATTTTCGTGTTTGATGCACTTTTGTCCAGGGATTCAAGCTCATTCACTCTGATTTCAAAGCTATATGTAGCGCGTTTAGTCAAATATACCAGACTTTATAAGTAAATTATTACTACTCTGAACACTAGGTTAACTAACATTTTGATTTCTAAGAGTTTTGAATTATTTTATAGTAGTGCATCAGCTCTACGAAAATGTTGGATGTTTCACCATATTTTCCCTAAAGACCCAACTTCCTTACTCTGAATATAAGTGTAAAGCAGCATCACACTCACTTCTCTTTCCTATGAACACAATCTCCCAGTGATAAACAAGTGTCCTTCAGATACTACGTCTCTATGAACTTGTTTGTCAGGCACCTTTCTACATATTTCCGTAGCCTTCCATTGTGAATTGCAGTGTTTGGTTCACTTTTGTCCAGTGAATCAAGCTCATTCATTGTGAATTCCAAGTATCTATAGCGCATTTTTCCAAAAATACCAGACTTTAAATGTCAATTATTTCTCGTTTGAACACCAGTTGATGATCATTTTGATTTCTAAGAGCTTTGAATACTTTTATGGTACTCCATCGGCTCTATGCAGGTGAATTTATGTTTCACCAACTTTCTTGCTAAAATGCCAACTCATTTACACTGAATTACAAAAGTGAAGAGTATCACACTCACTTCTCGCCTCTTGCAACATGATTTCCCATTGACTAAACAGTGTCCTTTACAATTAAGGCTCTATGAGCTGGTATTCCTACTGCTTCACGCACCTTAACAAATACCTCATACTTCAACACTGCACTACAGATATTCAGGTTCTACAAAAGTATTGGAAGTGTAACCAGTATCACCCTCACTTCTCCGCTCTGGGAACACAACTTCCCAGTGAGGAAACAGTGTCCTTCACATGTTAAGGCTCTGTGAACTTGTATTCCTTTTGTTTCAGGACCCTTCCTACACATTTCCCTAATCTTTCATTGTGAATCTCAATGTTTGATTCACTTTTGTCCACTGATTCGAGCTCATTGACCTTGAATTCCAAATATCTACAGCACGATTTGTGAAATATACCAGACTTTAAATGTAACTTATGACTAATTTGAACAGTAGCTTGACTATCAATTTTATTTCTAAGAGTTTTGAATACTTTTATAAAGTTATATGAGCTCTATAAAAAATTTTAATGTTTCACCAACTTTCTTCGTAAAACGCCAACTCATTGATACTGAATTACAAAAGCAAAGCGTACCTCACTCACTTCTCTGCCCTTCGAACACAACTTCCCAGTGAGGAAACAGTGTCCTTCACAAGTTAAGGCTCTGTGAACTTGTATTCCTTTTGTTTCAGGACCCTTCCTACATATTTCCCTAATCTTTCATTGTGAATTTCAATGTTTGATTCACTTTTGTCCACTGATTCAAGCTCATTGACCTTGAATTCCAAATATCTACAGCGCGTTTTCTGAAATATACCAGACTTTAAATGTAACTTATGACTCATTTGAACACTAGCTTGACTATCAATTTTATTTCTAAGAGTTTTGAATACTTTTATAAAGTTATTTGAGCTCTATAAAAAATTTTCATGTTTCACCAGCTTTCTTCGTAAAACGCCAACTCATTGATACTGAATTACAAAAGCAAAGCGTATCGCACTCACTTCTCTGCTCTTCGAACACAACTTCCCAGCGACTAAACAGTGTCCTTCTCACATTATGGCTCTATTAACTTGTATTCCTTTTGTTTCAGGACCCTTCCTACATATTTCCCTAGTCTTTCATTGTGAATTTCAATGTTTGATTTACTTGTGCACAGAGATTCAAGCTCATTCACTGTGAATTCCATGTATTTATACAGCGTTTGACCAAAGATAGCAGATTTCAAATGTAAATTATTACCACTTTGATCACTAGGCTGACTATCATTTATTTTCCATGAATTTTGAATACATTTATGCTACTACATCAGCTCTATGGCAAATGAATTTATGTGTACCGACATTCTGGCTAAAACGCCAAAGCTTGAAACCGAATTATAAAAGTAGAGTAGTGTATTGAATACTCTCCTCTATTGACTCAATGTCCCAGTGAGGAAACAGTGTCCTTCACATATTAAGGCTCTGTGAACTTGTATTCCTCCTGTTTCAGGCACCTTCACACATATTTCCCCTGCAATTCATTGTGAATTTCCGTGTTTGATGCACTTTTGTCCAGGGATTCAAGCTCATTCACTGTGATTTCAAAGCTATCTATAGCGCGTTTAGCCAAATATACCAGACTTTATAAGTAAATTATTACTACTCTGAACACTAGCTTGACGATCATTTTGATTTCTAAGAGCTTTGAATACTTTTATGGTACTCCATCAGCTCTGTGCAGATGAATTTATGTGTACCAACATTCTGGCTAAAACGCCAACTCATTTAGACTGAATTATAAAAGTAGAGTAGCTTATTGAATTCTCTCCTCTATGGACTCAATGTCCGTTTGAGGAAACATTGTCCTTCACATATTAAGGCTCTCTGTACTTGTATTCCTCCTGTTTGAGGCACCGTCAAGCATATTTCCCTAGGAAGTCATTGTGAATTTCCCTGCTTGATTCACTTTTGTCCACTGATTCGAGCTCATTGACCTTGAATTCCAAGTATCTTCTGGGCGTTTTGTGAAATATACCAGACTTTAAATGTAAATTATGACTCATTTGAACACTAGCTTGACTATCAATTTTATTTCTAAGAGTTTTGAATATTTTATAAAGTTATTTGAGCTCTATAAAAAATTTTCATGTTTCACCAGCTTTCTTCGTAAAACGCCAACTCATTTATACTGAATTACAAAAGGAAAGCGTATCGCTCTCACTTCTCTGCTCTTCGAACACAACTTCCCAGTGACTAAACAGTGTCCTTCTCACATTATGGCTTTATTAACTTGTATTCCTTTTGTTTCAGGACCCTTCCTACATATTTCCCTAGTCTTTCATTGTGAATTTCTATGTTTGATTTACTTGTGCACAGAGATTGAAGCTCATTCACTGTGATTTCCGAGTATTTATACAGCGTTTGACCAAAGATAGCAGATTTCAAATGTAAATTATTACCACTTTAATCACTAGGCTGACTATCATTTATTTTCCATGAATTTTGAATACTTTTATGCTACTACATCAGGTCTATGCAAATGAATTTATGTGTACCGATATTCTGGCTAAAACGCCAAAGCTTGAAACCGAATTATAAAAGTAGAGTAGTGTATTGAATACTCTCCTCTATGGACTCAATGTCCCAGTGAGGAAACAGTGTCCTTCACATATTAAGGATCTGTGAACTTGTATTCCTCCTGTTTGAGGCACCTTCACACATATTTTCCCAGCAATTCATTGTCAATTTCCGTGTTTGATGCACTTTTGTCCAGGGATTCAAGCTCATTCACTGTGATTTCAAAGGTATCTATAACGCGTTTAGCCAAATATACCAGACTTTATAAGTAAATTATTACTACTCTGAACACTAGCTTGACGATCATTTTGATTTCTAAGAGCTTTGAATACTTTTATGGTACTCCATCAGCTCTGTGCAGATGAATTTATGTGTACCAACATTCTGGCTAAAACGCCAACTCATTTAGATGGAATTATAAAAGTAGAGTAGCGTATTGAATTCTCTCCTGTACGGACTCAATGTCCCTGTGAGGAAACAGTGTCCTTCACATATTAAGGCTCTCTGTACTTGTATTCCTCCTGTTTGTGGCACCGTCACGCATATTTCCCTAGTAAGTCATTGTGAATTTCCCTGCTTGATTCACTTTTGTCCACTGATTCGAGCTCATTGACCTTGAATTCCAAGTACCTTCTGGGCGTTTTGTGAAATATACCAGACTTTAAATGTAAATTATGACTCATTTGAACACTAGCTTGACTATCAATTTTATTTCTAAGAGTTTTGAATACTTTTATAAAGTTATTTGAGCTCTATAAAAAATTTTCATGTTTCACCAGCTTTCTTCGTAAAACGCCAACTCATTGATACTGAATTACAAAAGCAAAGCGTATCGCACTCACTTCTCTGCTCTTCGAACACAACTTCCAGCGACTAAACAGTGTCCTTCTCACGTTATGGCTCTATTAACTTGTATTCCTTTTGTTTCAGGACCCTTCCTACATATTTCCCTAGTCTTTCATTGGGAATTTCAATGTTTGATTTACTTGTGCACAGAGATTCAAGCTCATTCACTGTGATTTCCGAGTATGTATACAGCGTTTTGCCAAAGATAGATTTTAAAGGTAAGTTATTACCACTTTGATCACTAGGCTGACTATCATTTATTTTCCATGAATTTTGAATACTTTTATGCTGCTACATCAGCTCTATGCAAAGGAATTTATGTGTACCGACATTCTGGCTAAAACGCCAAAGCTTGAATCCGAATTATAAAAGTAGAGTAGTTTATTGAATACTCTCCTCTATGGACTCAATGTCCCAGTGAGGAAACAGTGTTCTTCACATATTAAGGATCTGTGAACTTGTATTCCTCCTGTTTGAGGCACCTTCACACATATTTCCCCAGCAATTCATTGTGAATTTCCGTGTTTGATGCACTTTTGTCCAGGGATTCAAGCTCATTCACTTTGGTTTCAAAGCTATATGTAGCGCGTTTCGTCAAATATACCAGACTTTATAAGTAAATTATTACTACTCTGAACACTAGGTTAACTAACATTTTGATTTCTAAGAGTTTTGAATTATTTTATAGTAGTGCATCAGCTCTACGAAAATGTTGGATGTTTCACCATATTTTCCCTAAAGACCCAACTTCCTTACTCTGAATGATAAGTGTAAAGCAGCATCACACTCACTTCTCTTTCCTATGAACACAATCTCCCAGTGATAAACAAGTTTCGTTCAGATACTACGTCTCTATGAACTTGTTTGTCAGGCACCTTTCTACATATTTCCGTAGTCTTTCATTGTGAATTGCAGTGTTTGGTTCACTTTTGTCCAGTGAATCAAGCTCATTCATTGTGAATTCCAAGTATCTATAGCGCATTTTGCCAAAAATACCAGACTTTAAATGTCAATTATTTCTCGTTTGAACACCAGTTGATGATCATTTTGATTTCTAAGAGCTTTGAATACTTTTATGGTACTCCATCGGCTCTATGCAGGTGAATTTATGTTTCACCAACTTTCTTGCTAAAATGCCAACTCATTTACACTGAATTACAAAAGTGAAGAGTATCACACTCACTTCTCGCCTCTTGCAACACGATTTCCCATGGACTAAACAGTGTCCTTTACAATTAAGGCTCTATGAGCTGGTATTCCTACTGCTTCACGCACCTTAACAAATACCTCGTACTTCAACACTGCACTACAGATATTCAGGTTCTACAAAAGTATTGGAAGTGTAACCAGTATCACCCTCACTTCTCTGCTCTGGGAATACAACTTCCCAGTGAGGAAACAGTGTCCTTCACATGTTAAGGCTCTGTGAACTTGTATTCCTTTTGTTTCAGGACCCTTCCTACATATTTCCCTAATCTTTCATTGTGAATTTCAATGTTTGATTCACTTTTGTCTACTGATTCGAGCTCATTGACCTTGAATTCCAAATATCTACAGCGCGTTTTGTGAAATACACCAGACTTTAAATGTAACTTATGACTCTTTTGAACACTAGCTTGTCACATGAGCTAGGGAAGATGGGGTCGTTTTGGAAGCAGAACCTACATATGTCATCATGAGGATGGGGCGGGTGTCCGTGCTAATTGGTCAGGTGACCCCAGACCTTCTGACCCGCTCACCACCTAGCCCTGTTTACTTCATCAGGGGGCTGGCCAGGTGGGGGCCAGAAGCTGTGACCTAACCGCCTGGGTGGACTTGTCCAAGTCAACACAAGGAACGGTTATGTGAGGAACATTTGAGGCCCTATCAACAGCTGGAGGTGTTCTAAATGATAGGCAGGTTGGGTCACCTAATTAGGATGAGGGTAAAAAGGGGCTGCCAAAGCCTCACTTCCCCGTATTTCCAGGTTCCTGGATGGCACCAAGAAGTTCCAAGTCTTCAAGGAAGGGCCTATTAATGGTGTGACGCTAAAAGTTGGCCATCAGGTCGCCCTAACCATTAGTGACAGTGGAGGGTACTGGAGTTTGCTGCCAGAAGAGAAATGGCTGTCTGGGGGTTAACGGAAGCCCGGGCAGTGTGGCTCAGTAGGACAGCAAACCACGAGCTGTGTCTGAAAAATATGGGGGATGGTCCAAATGTCCAACTGCAGGTTGGTCCGAGGTGCCAGGGACCTGCAAACACCCGAGAGAGTCCTGTTATCCCTGGGTGGTGGGGGCTGGGTTGTGGCTCATGTGGGTAGCCATAACTCTTTCCTTCATACCGGTGAGGGCCCAGTTCGCAGCCTGAAATATGCCTGGGATCCATGTTCTTTGGCGTACTTGAAAGTTGTCAGGTGTGGCAGGGGAGCAAATGTACTTTAGGAAACAGGACCTACTTACGTCATTAGGGGGAGGGGCCAGGTGCTGGAAGTATTTGGTAACTTGAGCCAAGAACTCCTGGGTCCTCAAGCCACCTGTTCCTTGTTACTCATCAGGGGTGTGGCCAGTTGGAAGGCTAGAAGCTGAGACGCAACCGCCGGTGTGGACTTGGCCAGGTAAACTTAAAGAAGGGACAGGTTAGCGAATATTTGAGGCCCTTTCAACAGCTGGACTTGTTCTACTGCACAGGCAGGTGGGGTCACCTAATTCGGAAGAGGGTAGAAGGCGTCACCAAAGTGCACCATCCCTGTTTTTCCCAGTCCCCGGATGGTACCAAGAAGTTCCAAAACTTGCAGGAAGGGCCTCTGCTGTGTCTCAGAACCACCGGTGAGTATCGCGGTGTAAAAAGGAATGTTGGTCAGCGGTTCCAGGGCCCGGGAAATACCCAAAAGTGTCCTATGATACCTGGAGTTTGGGTTCTGGTTGAGGTTTGGCTTTCAGCCACACCCCTTTTCATCATCAGGCGTGGCGGGGGAAGGGAGCGCCCATGGGGCAGCCTGAAGTGGGCGGCGTGACCCTAGTTTTTAGGAATACCAAGATGTTGTCAGGTGAGCCAGGGGATATGGGGTCCTTTTATAAGGAGGACCTGCTTACGTCATTATGGGGATGGGCCAAGAGTCCTTGCTAATTGATCACCTGAGCCCGGGCCTCCTGACTGGTTTACCACCTCTCACTAGTTAATTCATCAGTGGGCCGGCCAGGTGGCAGGCCAGAAAGTGTGACCTAACCTCCTGTGTGGACTTGTCCAGGTCAACAAAAGTAAGGGTCATGTTTGAAACACTTGAGGCCCTATCAACAGCTGGAGGTGTTGAACTTGATAGGCAGGTTGGGTCACCTAATTAGGAGGAGGGTCACAAGGGCCCGCCAAAGCCTCACTTCCCCATTTTTCCAGGTTCCTGGATGGCACCAAGTAGTTCCAAGTCTTCAGGGAAGGGCATTCGCATGGAGTGAGGTCGTAAGTTGGCCCTCGGGACGCCCCATTCATTAGTGACATTGGAGGGGACTGGAGTTTGCTACAAAAAGAGAAATGGCTGTCTGGGTGTGAACGGAAGCCCGGGCAATGGGGTTTATTGCTTCGGGGAACGACGAGCTGTTTCTCAATAAACGGGGGATGGTCCAAGTGTCCAACTGCAGGTTGATCCGAGGTTCTGGGGCCATAAAATACTCGGTAGAGTCATGTAATCCCTGGACGGTTGGGGCTGGGCGGGGGTTAATTTGGTTAGCCACACCTCTTTACTGCATACCTGTGAGGGCCCAGGTGGCAGCCTGAAGTGTGCCCCGGGAGCCAGGTCATTCGGCATACCTGGATATTGTCAGCTGAGCTGGGGAGGGAAGGTAGTTTGGGAAGCAGGACCTGCTTATGTCCTCAGGGGGAGAAGTCAGGTGCCTGAGGTAATTTGTCAAATTAGCCCAGAACTTCGGGGTTTTCAAGCCACTTGGTCCTCGTTACTTCATCAGGGGGCCGACCAGTTGGAAGGCCAGAAGCTGAGACACAACTACCAGGTTGACTGGAGCAGGTAAACTTAAAGAAGGGTCAGGAGAGCGAATATTTGAGGCCCTTTCAACAGCTGGAGTTGTTCTAGTGGACAGGCAGGTGGGGTCACGTAATTCGCAAGACGGTCACAAGGGGTCGCCAAAGCCCAACGTCCCTGTTTTTCCCTGTCCCTTGATGGCACCAAGAAGTTCCAGTTCATTGGGGAAGGGCCTCTGCATTGCCTGACGTCGAAAGTTGGCCCTGAGGGCGCCCCACCTATTTGTGACATTGGAGAGGACTGGAGTATAGTACAAGAAGGAATTGGTTGTCTGGGGTTTCACACAAACCCGGGCACTGTGGCTCCACGCTCAGGCAAATGACCAGCTGTGTCTCAGAAACACGGGGGAAGTTCCAGGTGTCCAACTGGTTGTTGGTCAGAGGGGCCAGGGCCTCGAAAATGCCCAGAAGAGCCCTGAGGTGCTTGGGCGTTGGGTTTCTGGTTTGGTTTGGCTGGGCAGCCAAACCTCTTTTTGTCTTAGCAGGGGGGAGCGCCCAAGTGTCAGCCTGAAGTTGGCCTCGAGAGTCAGGTTTTTAGGAATACAGGGATGTTGTCACATGAGCTAGGGGAGGTGGGTTCGTTTTGTAAGCAGAACCTACTTTCGTCATCATAGGAATGGGGCGGGTGTCCGTGCTAATTGGTCACGTGAGCCCGGGCCTTCTGACCCGCTCACCACCTAACCCTGGTTACTTCATCAGGGGGCTGGCCAGGTGGGAGACAGAAGCTGTGACCTAACCGCCTGGGTGGACTTGTCCAGGTCAACAAAGGGAATGGTTTTGTGAGGAACACTTGAGGCCGTATCAACAGCTGGAGGTGATCTAAATGATAGGCAGGTTTGGTCACCTAATTAGGATGAGGGTCACAAGGGACCGCCAAAGCCTCACTTCCCCGAATTTCCAGGTTCCTGGATGGCAGCAAGAAGTTCCAAGTATTCAAGGAAGGGCCTATTAATGGTGTGACGCTGAAAGTTGGCCATCAGGTCGCCCTACCCATTAGTGACAGTGGAGGGTACTGCAGTTTGCTGCCAGAAGAGAAATGGCTGTCTGGGAGTTAAAGGAAGCCCGGGCAGAGTGGCTAAGTGGGACAGCAAAGTACGAGCTGTGTCTGATAAATATGGGGGATGGTCCAAGTGTCCAACTGCAGGTTGGTTCGAAGTGTCAGGGACGTGCAAATACCTGAGAGAGTCCTATGATCCCCGGGTGGTGGGGGCTGGGCAGTGCCTCATGTGGGTTGCCACAACTCCTTACTTCATACCGGTGAGGGTCCAGTTTGCAACCTGAAGTATGCCTGGGATTCATGTCCTTGGGCATACTTGAAAGTTGTCAGGTGAGCCAGGGGAGCAAATGTACTTTGGGAAGCAGGACCTGCTTACGTCATTAGGGGGAGGTGCCAGGTGCCTGAAGTATCTGGAAATGTTAGCCAAGAACTCCTGGATCCTCAAGCCATCTGTTCCTGGTTACTTCATTAGGGGAGTGGACGGTTGGAAGGCTAGAAGCTGAGACGCAGCCACCAGTGACGACTTGGCCAGGTAAATTTAAAGAAGGGGCATGTTAGCAAATATTTGAGGCCCTTTCAACAGCTGGTCTTGTTCTACTGCACAGGCAGGTGGGGTCACCTAATTCGGAAGAGGGTACAAGGGGTCGCTAAAGCGCACCATCCCTTTTTTTCCCAACCCTGGATGGCACCAAGAAGTTCCAAAACTTGCGAGAAGGGCCTCTGCTGTGTCTCAGAACCACGGGGGAGTATCCAGGTGTCCAAAGGGATGTTGGTCAGTGGTTCCAGGGCCCGGGAAATACCCAAAAGTGTCCTATGATGCCTGGACTTTGGGTTGTGGTTTGGGTTTGGTTTTCAGCCACACCCATTTTCATCATCAGGCGTGGGGGGCGGGAGCTCCCAGGTGCCTGCCTGAAGTGGGCGGCATGACTCTAGTTTTTAGGCGTACTGGGATGTTGTCAGGTGAGCCAGGGGATATGGGATCCTTTTGTAAGGAGGACCTGCTTACATCATCCTGGGGATGGGCCAAGAGTCCTTGCTAATTGATCACGTGAGCCCAGGCCTCCTAAGAAGCTCACCACCTGGCTCTGGTTACTTCATCAGTGGGCCCACCAGGTGGGATGCCAGAAAGTGTGACCTAACCTCCTGGGTGGACTTGTCCAGGTCAACAAAAGGAAGGGTCATGTTTGAAACACTTGAGGCCCTATCATCAGCTGGAGTTTTGTACTTTATAGGCAGGTTGGGTCACCTAATTAGGAGGAGGGTCACAAGGGGCCGCCAAAGCCTCACTTCCCCATTTTTCCAGGTCCCTGGATGGCACCAAGTAGTTCCAAGTCTTCAGGGAAGGGCCTTCGCCTGGAGTGAGTTCGTAAGTGGGCCCTCAGGACGCCCCATTCATTAGTGACAGTGGAGGGCACTGGAGTTTGCTACAAGAAGAGAAATGGTGTCTGGGTGTTAACGGCAGCCAGGGCAATGGGGTTTAGTGCTTCGGGGAACGACGAGCTGTTTCTCAATAAACGGGGGATGGTCCAAGTGTCCAACTGCAGGTTGATCCGAGGTTCTGGGGCCAGAAAATACTCGGTAGAGTCATGTAATCCGTAGACGGTTGGGGCTGGGCGGGGGTTAATTTGGTTACCCATACCTTTTTACTGCATACCTGTGAGGGCCCAAGTGGCAGCCTGATGTGTGCCCCGGGAGCCAGGTCATTCGGCATACCTGGATATTGTCAGCTGAGCTGGGGAGGGAAGGTAGTTTGGGAAGCAGGACCTGCTTATGTCCTTAGGGGGAGAACCCAGGTGCCTGAGGTAATTTGTCACATGAACCCAGAACTTCGGGGTTTTCAAGCCATTCGTCCTGGTTACTTCATCAGGGGGCCGGCCAGTTGGAGGCCAGAAGCTGAGACGCAACCGCTGCTGTGGACTTGACCAGGTAGACTAATGTATTGAGTTCTCTTCCCCATGGACTCAATGTCCCACTGAGGAAACAGTGTCCTTCACATATTAAGGCTCTGGGAACTTCTTTTCCTCCTGTTTGAGGCACATTCACACATATTTGCCCAGCAATTCATTGTGAATTTCCGTGTTTGATGCACTTTTATCCAGGGATTCAAGCTCATTCACTGTGAATTCAAAGCTATATTTAGCGCCTTTAACCAAATATACCAGACTTTATAAGTAAATTATTACTACTCTGAAAACTAGCTTAACTAACCTTTTGATCTCTAAGAGTTTTGAGTTATTTTATAGTAGTTCATCAGCTCTACGAAAATGATGGATGTTTCACCATATTTTCCCTAAAGACCAAACTTCCTTATTCTGAATGATAATTGTTAGCAACATCACACTCACTTCTCTTTCTTATGAACACAATTTCCCATTGATAAACAAGTGTCCTTCAGATACAACCTCTCTATGAACTTGTTTGTAAGGCACATTTCTACATATTTCTGTGGTCTTTCATTGTGAATTGTAGTGTTTGGTTCACTTTTGTCCACTGAATCAAGCTCATTCACTGTGAATTCCAAGTATCTATAACGCATTTTGCCAAAAATACCAGACTTGAAATGTAAATTATTTCTATTTGAACACTAGCTTGACGATCATTTTGATTTCTAAGAGCTTTGAATACTTTTATGGTTCTACATCGGCTCTATGCAGATAAATTTTTGTTTCAACAACTTTCTTGCTAAAATGCCAACTCATTTATACTGAATTACAAAAGTGAAGAGTATCACACTCACTTCTCGCCTCTTGGAACACAATTTCCCATTGACTAAACAGTTTCCTTTACAATTAAGGCTCTATGAACTGGTATTCCTACTGCTTCAGACACCTTCCTATTTATTTTTCCTGTTCTTTCATTGTGAATTCTCAGTGTTGGATTCACTTTTGTCCTGTGATGCACGCTCATTCTTTGTGAATTTCAAGTGTTTATACACCATGGTTGTATACATTCCAGCTCTATAAATGTAAACTTTTTCTCTTTTAAAGACTATCGTGGCCTTAACAGCCCTTTGGATACAAATACCTCGTATTTCAACACTGCATTAGAGATATTCAGGTTCTACAAAAGTATTCCAAGGGTAACCAGTATCACACTCACTCCTCTGCTCTTGGAATACTACTTCCCAGTGAGGAAACAGTGTCCTTCACATAATAAGGCTCCGTAAAGTTGTGTTCCTCCTGTTTCAGGCACTTTCCTACATATTTCCCTAGTCCTGTGAATTTCAATGTTTGACTCACTTTTGTACAGACATTCAAGCTCATTCACTGTGCATTCCAAGTATGTATACAGCGTTGCGCCAAAGATAGCAGACTTTAAATGTAAATTATTACCACTTTGATCACTAGGTTGACTATCATTTTGATTTCCAAGAGTTTTGAATACTTTTATGCTATTACATCAGCTCTGTGCAGATGAATTTATGTTTCACCAACTTTCTTGCTAAAACGCCAACTCATTTACACTGAATTACAAAAGTGAAGAGAATCACACACTTCTCCCCTCTTGGAACACAATTGCCCATTCACTAAACAGTGTCCTTTACAATTAAGGCTCTATGAACTGGTATTCCTACTGCTTCAGGCACCTTCTTAACAAATACCTCGTACTTCAACACTGCACTACAGATATTCAGGTTCTACAAAAGTATTCGAAGTGTAACCAGTATCACCCTCACTTCTCCGCTCTGGGAATATAACTTCCCAGTCAGGAAACAGTGACCTTCACATGTTAAGGCTCTGTGAACTTGTATTCCTTTTTTTTCAGGACCCTTCCTACATTTTTCCCTAATCTTTCATTGTGAATTTCAATGTTTGATTCACTTTTGCACAGATTCAACCTCATTCACTGTGAATTCCAGTATGTATACAGCGTTTTGCCAAAGATAGCAGACTTTAAATGTAAATTATTACCACTTTGATCACTAGGTTGACTATCATTTTGGTTTCCAAGAATTTTGAATACTTTTATGCTACTACATCAGCTCTGTGCAGATGAATTTATGTGTACCAACATTCTGGCTAAAACGCCAACTCATTTAGACTGAATTATAAAAGTAGAGTAGCGTATTGAATTCTCTCCTCTATGGACTCAATGTCCCCGTGAGGAAACAGTGTCCTACACATATTAAGGCTCTGTGAACTTGTATTACTCCTCTTTGAGGCACCTTCACACGTATTTCCCTAGTAAGTCATTGTGAATTTCCCTGCTAGATTCACTTTTGTCCACTGATTCGAGCTCATTGACCTTGAATTCCAAGTATCTACAGCGCGTTTTGTGAAATATACCTGACTTTAAATGTAACTTATGACTAATTTGAACACTAGCTTGACTATCAATTTTATTTCTAAGAGTTTTGAATACTTTTATAAAGTTATATGAGCTCTTTAAAAAAATTTCATGTTTCACCAACTTTCTTCGTAAAACACCAACTCATTTATACTGAATTACAAAAGCAAAGCGTATCGCACTCATTTCTCTGCTCTTTGAACACAACTTCCCGGTGACTAAACAATGGCCTTCTCACATTATGGCTCTATTAACTTGTATTCCTTTAGTTTCAGGGATTCAAGCTCATTCACTCTGATTTCAAAGCTCTCTATAGCGCGTTTAGCCAAATATACCAGACTTTATAAGTAAATTATTATTACTCTGAACACTAGTTAACCAACATTTTCATTTCTAAGAGTTTTGAGTTATTTTATAGTAGTGCATCAGCTCTACGAAAATGATGGATGTTTCACCATATTTTCCCTAAAGATCCAACTTCCTTACTCTGAATGATGAGTGTAAACCAGCATCACACTCACTTCTCTTTCCTATGAACACAATCCCCAGTGATAAACAAGTGTCCTTCAGATACTACGTCTCTATGAACATGTTTGTCAGGCACCTTTAAACATATTTCCGTAGTCTTTCATTGTGAATTGCAGTGTTTGGTTCACTTTTGTCTTGTGATTCACGCTCATTCGTTGTGAATTTCAAGTTTTTATTCACCATGGTTCCGTACATACCAGCTCTATAAATGTAAACTTTTTCTCTTTTACAGACTATCGCAGCTTTAACAGCCCCTTGGATACAAATACCTGGTATTTCAACACTGCATTAGAGATATTCAGGTTCTACGAAAGTATTCCAAGTGTAACCAATATCACACTCACTCCTCGGCTCTTGGAATACTACTTCCTAGTGAGGAAACAGTGTCCTTCACATGTTAAGGCTCTGTGAACTTGTATTCCTTTTTTTCAGGACCCTTGCTATATATTTCCCTAATCTTTCATTGTGAATTTCAATGTTTAAAACATTTTTGCACAGAGATTCAAGCTCATTCACTGTGAATTCCAAGTATCTATAGTACATTTTGCAAAAATACCAGACTTGAAATGTAAATTATTTCTATTTGAACACTAGCTTGACGATCATTTTGATTTCTAAGAGCTTTGAATACTTTTATGGTTCTACATCGGCTCTATGCAGATAAATTTTTGTTTCAACAACTTTCTTGCTAAAATGCCAACTCATTTATACTGAATTACAAAAGTGAAGAGTATCACACTCACTTCTCGCCTCTTGGAACACAATTTCCCATTGACTAAACAGTTTCCTTTACAATTAAGGCTCTATGAACTGGTATTCCTACTGCTTCAGACACCTTCCTATTTATTTTTCCTGTTCTTTCATTGTGAATTCTCAGTGTTGGATTCACTTTTGTCCTGTGATGCACGCTCATTCTTTGTGAATTTCAAGTGTTTATACACCATGGTTGTATACATTCCAGCTCTATAAATGTAAACTTTTTCTCTTTTAAAGACTATCGTGGCCTTAACAGCCCTTTGGATACAAATACCTCGTATTTCAACACTGCATTAGAGATATTCAGGTTCTACAAAAGTATTCCAAGGGTAACCAGTATCACACTCACTCCTCTGCTCTTGGAATACTACTTCCCAGTGAGGAAACAGTGTCCTTCACATAATAAGGCTCCGTAAAGTTGTGTTCCTCCTGTTTCAGGCACTTTCCTACATATTTCCCTAGTCCTGTGAATTTCAATGTTTGACTCACTTTTGTACAGACATTCAAGCTCAGTCACTGTGCATTCCAAGTATGTATACAGCGTTTCGCCAAAGATAGCAGACTTTAAATGTAAATTATTACCACTTTGATTACTAGGTTGACTATCATTTTGATTTCCAAGAGTTTTGAATACTTTTATGCTATTACATCAGCTCTGTGCAGATGAATTTATGTTTCACCAACTTTCTTGCTAAAACGCCAACTCATTTACACTGAATTACAAAAGTGAAGAGAATCACACACTTCTCCCCTCTTGGAACACAATTGCCCATTCACTAAACAGTGTCCTTTACAATTAAGGCTCTATGAACTGGTATTCCTACTGCTTCAGGCACCTTCTTAACAAATACCTCGTACTTCAACACTGCACTACAGATATTCAGGTTCTACAAAAGTATTCGAAGTGTAACCAGTATCACCCTCACTTCTCCGCTCTGGGAATATAACTTCCCAGTCAGGAAACAGTGACCTTCACATGTTAAGGCTCTGTGAACTTGTATTCCTTTTTTTTCAGGACCCTTCCTACATTTTTCCCTAATCTTTCATTGTGAATTTCAATGTTTGATTCACTTTTGCACAGATTCAACCTCATTCACTGTGAATTCCAGTATGTATACAGCGTTTTGCCAAAGATAGCAGACTTTAAATGTAAATTATTACCACTTTGATCACTAGGTTGACTATCATTTTGGTTTCCAAGAATTTTGAATACTTTTATGCTACTACATCAGCTCTGTGCAGATGAATTTATATGTACCAACATTCTGGCTAAAACGCCAACTCATTTAGACTGAATTATAAAAGTAGAGTAGCGTATTGAATTCTCTCCTCTATGGACTCAATGTCCCCGTGAGGAAACAGTGTCCTACACATATTAAGGCTCTGTGAACTTGTATTACTCCTCTTTGAGGCACCTTCACACGTATTTCCCTAGTAAGTCATTGTGAATTTCCCTGCTAGATTCACTTTTGTCCACTGATTCGAGCTCATTGACCTTGAATTCCAAGTATCTACAGCGCGTTTTGTGAAATATACCTGACTTTAAATGTAACTTATGACTAATTTGAACACTAGCTTGACTATCAATTTTATTTCTAAGAGTTTTGAATACTTTTATAAAGTTATATGAGCTCTTTAAAAAAATTTCATGTTTCACCAACTTTCTTCGTAAAACACCAACTCATTTATACTGAATTACAAAAGCAAAGCGTATCGCACTCATTTCTCTGCTCTTTGAACACAACTTCCCGGTGACTAAACAATGGCCTTCTCACATTATGGCTCTATTAACTTGTATTCCTTTAGTTTCAGGGATTCAAGCTCATTCACTCTGATTTCAAAGCTCTCTATAGCGCGTTTAGCCAAATATACCAGACTTTATAAGTAAATTATTATTACTCTGAACACTAGTTAACCAACATTTTCATTTCTAAGAGTTTTGAGTTATTTTATAGTAGTGCATCAGCTCTACGAAAATGATGGATGTTTCACCATATTTTCCCTAAAGATCCAACTTCCTTACTCTGAATGATGAGTGTAAACCAGCATCACACTCACTTCTCTTTCCTATGAACACAATCCCCAGTGATAAACAAGTGTCCTTCAGATACTACGTCTCTATGAACATGTTTGTCAGGCACCTTTAAACATATTTCCGTAGTCTTTCATTGTGAATTGCAGTGTTTGGTTCACTTTTGTCTTGTGATTCACGCTCATTCGTTGTGAATTTCAAGTTTTTATTCACCATGGTTCCGTACATACCAGCTCTATAAATGTAAACTTTTTCTCTTTTACAGACTATCGCAGCTTTAACAGCCCCTTGGATACAAATACCTGGTATTTCAACACTGCATTAGAGATATTCAGGTTCTACGAAAGTATTCCAAGTGTAACCAATATCACACTCACTCCTCGGCTCTTGGAATACTACTTCCTAGTGAGGAAACAGTGTCCTTCACATGTTAAGGCTCTGTGAACTTGTATTCCTTTTTTTCAGGACCCTTCCTATATATTTCCCTAATCTTTCATTGTGAATTTCAATGTTTAAAACATTTTTGCACAGAGATTCAAGCTCATTCACTGTGAATTCCAAGTATCTATAGTATATTTTGCAAAAATACCAGACTTGAAATGTAAATTATTTCTATTTGAACACTAGCTTGACGATCATTTTGATTTCTAAGAGCTTTGAATACTTTTATGGTTCTACATCGGCTCTATGCAGATAAATTTTTGTTTCAACAACTTTCTTGCTAAAATGCCAACTCATTTATACTGAATTACAAAAGTGAAGAGTATCACACTCACTTCTCGCCTCTTGGAACACAATTTCCCATTGACTAAACAGTTTCCTTTACAATTAAGGCTCTATGAACTGGTATTCCTACTGCTTCAGACACCTTCCTATTTATTTTTCCTGTTCTTTCATTGTGAATTCTCAGTGTTGGATTCACTTTTGTCCTGTGATGCACGCTCATTCTTTGTGAATTTCAAGTGTTTATACACCATGGTTGTATACATTCCAGCTCTATAAATGTAAACTTTTTCTCTTTTAAAGACTATCGTGGCCTTAACAGCCCTTTGGATACAAATACCTCGTATTTCAACACTGCATTAGAGATATTCAGGTTCTACAAAAGTATTCCAAGGGTAACCAGTATCACACTCACTCCTCTGCTCTTGGAATACTACTTCCCAGTGAGGAAACAGTGTCCTTCACATAATAAGGCTCCGTAAAGTTGTGTTCCTCCTGTCTCAGGCACTTTCCTACATATTTCCCTAGTCCTGTGAATTTCAATGTTTGACTCACTTTTGTACAGACATTCAAGCTCATTCACTGTGCATTCCAAGTATGTATACAGCGTTTCGCCAAAGATAGCAGACTTTAAATGTAAATTATTACCACTTTGATCACTAGGTTGACTATCATTTTGATTTCCAAGAGTTTTGAATACTTTTATGCTATTACATCAGCTCTGTGCAGATGAATTTATGTTTCACCAACTTTCTTGCTAAAACGCCAACTCATTTACACTGAATTACAAAAGTGAAGAGAATCACACACTTCTCCCCTCTTGGAACACAATTGCCCATTCACTAAACAGTGTCCTTTACAATTAAGGCTCTATGAACTGGTATTCCTACTGCTTCAGACACCTTCCTATTTATTTTTCCTGTTCTTTCATTGTGAATTCTCAGTGTTGGATTCACTTTTGTCCTGTGATGCACGCTCATTCTTTGTGAATTTCAAGTGTTTATACACCATGGTTGTATACATTCCAGCTCTATAAATGTAAACTTTTTCTCTTTTAAAGACTATCGTGGCCTTAACAGCCCTTTGGATACAAATACCTCGTATTTCAACACTGCATTAGAGATATTCAGGTTCTACAAAAGTATTCCAAGGGTAACCAGTATCACACTCACTCCTCTGCTCTTGGAATACTACTTCCCAGTGAGGAAACAGTGTCCTTCACATAATAAGGCTCCGTAAAGTTGTGTTCCTCCTGTTTCAGGCACTTTCCTACATATTTCCCTAGTCCTGTGAATTTCAATGTTTGACTCACTTTTGTACAGACATTCAAGCTCATTCACTGTGCATTCCAAGTATGTATACAGCGTTTCGCCAAAGATAGCAGACTTTAAATGTAAATTATTACCACTTTGATCACTAGGTTGACTATCATTTTGATTTCCAAGAGTTTTGAATACTTTTATGCTATTACATCAGCTCTGTGCAGATGAATTTATGTTTCACCAACTTTCTTGCTAAAACGCCAACTCATTTACACTGAATTACAAAAGTGAAGAGAATCACACACTTCTCCCCTCTTGGAACACAATTGCCCATTCACTAAACAGTGTCCTTTACAATTAAGGCTCTATGAACTGGTATTCCTACTGCTTCAGGCACCTTCTTAACAAATACCTCGTACTTCAACACTGCACTACAGATATTCAGGTTCTACAAAAGTATTCGAAGTGTAACCAGTATCACCCTCACTTCTCCGCTCTGGGAATATAACTTCCCAGTCAGGAAACAGTGACCTTCACATGTTAAGGCTCTGTGAACTTGTATTCCTTTTTTTTCAGGACCCTTCCTACATTTTTCCCTAATCTTTCATTGTGAATTTCAATGTTTGATTCACTTTTGCACAGATTCAACCTCATTCACTGTGAATTCCAGTATGTATACAGCGTTTTGCCAAAGATAGCAGACTTTAAATGTAAATTATTACCACTTTGATCACTAGGTTGACTATCATTTTGGTTTCCAAGAATTTTGAATACTTTTATGCTACTACATCAGCTCTGTGCAGATGAATTTATGTGTACCAACATTCTGGCTAAAACGCCAACTCATTTAGACTGAATTATAAAAGTAGAGTAGCGTATTGAATTCTCTCCTCTATGGACTCAATGTCCCCGTGAGGAAACAGTGTCCTACACATATTAAGGCTCTGTGAACTTGTATTACTCCTCTTTGAGGCACCTTCACACGTATTTCCCTAGTAAGTCATTGTGAATTTCCCTGCTAGATTCACTTTTGTCCACTGATTCGAGCTCATTGACCTTGAATTCCAAGTATCTACAGCGCGTTTTGTGAAATATACCTGACTTTAAATGTAACTTATGACTAATTTGAACACTAGCTTGACTATCAATTTTATTTCTAAGAGTTTTGAATACTTTTATAAAGTTATATGAGCTCTTTAAAAAAATTTCATGTTTCACCAACTTTCTTCGTAAAACACCAACTCATTTATACTGAATTACAAAAGCAAAGCGTATCGCACTCATTTCTCTGCTCTTTGAACACAACTTCCCGGTGACTAAACAATGGCCTTCTCACATTATGGCTCTATTAACTTGTATTCCTTTAGTTTCAGGGATTCAAGCTCATTCACTCTGATTTCAAAGCTCTCTATAGCGCGTTTAGCCAAATATACCAGACTTTATAAGTAAATTATTATTACTCTGAACACTAGTTAACCAACATTTTCATTTCTAAGAGTTTTGAGTTATTTTATAGTAGTGCATCAGCTCTACGAAAATGATGGATGTTTCACCATATTTTCCCTAAAGATCCAACTTCCTTACTCTGAATGATGAGTGTAAACCAGCATCACACTCACTTCTCTTTCCTATGAACACAATCCCCAGTGATAAACAAGTGTCCTTCAGATACTACGTCTCTATGAACATGTTTGTCAGGCACCTTTAAACATATTTCCGTAGTCTTTCATTGTGAATTGCAGTGTTTGGTTCACTTTTGTCTTGTGATTCACGCTCATTCGTTGTGAATTTCAAGTTTTTATTCACCATGGTTCCGTACATACCAGCTCTATAAATGTAAACTTTTTCTCTTTTACAGACTATCGCAGCTTTAACAGCCCCTTGGATACAAATACCTGGTATTTCAACACTGCATTAGAGATATTCAGGTTCTACGAAAGTATTCCAAGTGTAACCAATATCACACTCACTCCTCGGCTCTTGGAATACTACTTCCTAGTGAGGAAACAGTGTCCTTCACATGTTAAGGCTCTGTGAACTTGTATTCCTTTTTTTCAGGACCCTTCCTATATATTTCCCTAATCTTTCATTGTGAATTTCAATGTTTAAAACATTTTTGCACAGAGATTCAAGCTCATTCACTGTGAATTCCAAGTATCTATAGTATATTTTGCAAAAATACCAGACTTGAAATGTAAATTATTTCTATTTGAACACTAGCTTGACGATCATTTTGATTTCTAAGAGCTTTGAATACTTTTATGGTTCTACATCGGCTCTATGCAGATAAATTTTTGTTTCAACAACTTTCTTGCTAAAATGCCAACTCATTTATACTGAATTACAAAAGTGAAGAGTATCACACTCACTTCTCGCCTCTTGGAACACAATTTCCCATTGACTAAACAGTTTCCTTTACAATTAAGGCTCTATGAACTGGTATTCCTACTGCTTCAGACACCTTCCTATTTATTTTTCCTGTTCTTTCATTGTGAATTCTCAGTGTTGGATTCACTTTTGTCCTGTGATGCACGCTCATTCTTTGTGAATTTCAAGTGTTTATACACCATGGTTGTATACATTCCAGCTCTATAAATGTAAACTTTTTCTCTTTTAAAGACTATCGTGGCCTTAACAGCCCTTTGGATACAAATACCTCGTATTTCAACACTGCATTAGAGATATTCAGGTTCTACAAAAGTATTCCAAGGGTAACCAGTATCACACTCACTCCTCTGCTCTTGGAATACTACTTCCCAGTGAGGAAACAGTGTCCTTCACATAATAAGGCTCCGTAAAGTTGTGTTCCTCCTGTCTCAGGCACTTTCCTACATATTTCCCTAGTCCTGTGAATTTCAATGTTTGACTCACTTTTGTACAGACATTCAAGCTCATTCACTGTGCATTCCAAGTATGTATACAGCGTTTCGCCAAAGATAGCAGACTTTAAATGTAAATTATTACCACTTTGATCACTAGGTTGACTATCATTTTGATTTCCAAGAGTTTTGAATACTTTTATGCTATTACATCAGCTCTGTGCAGATGAATTTATGTTTCACCAACTTTCTTGCTAAAACGCCAACTCATTTACACTGAATTACAAAAGTGAAGAGAATCACACACTTCTCCCCTCTTGGAACACAATTGCCCATTCACTAAACAGTGTCCTTTACAATTAAGGCTCTATGAACTGGTATTCCTACTGCTTCAGACACCTTCCTATTTATTTTTCCTGTTCTTTCATTGTGAATTCTCAGTGTTGGATTCACTTTTGTCCTGTGATGCACGCTCATTCTTTGTGAATTTCAAGTGTTTATACACCATGGTTGTATACATTCCAGCTCTATAAATGTAAACTTTTTCTCTTTTAAAGACTATCGTGGCCTTAACAGCCCTTTGGATACAAATACCTCGTATTTCAACACTGCATTAGAGATATTCAGGTTCTACAAAAGTATTCCAAGGGTAACCAGTATCACACTCACTCCTCTGCTCTTGGAATACTACTTCCCAGTGAGGAAACAGTGTCCTTCACATAATAAGGCTCCGTAAAGTTGTGTTCCTCCTGTTTCAGGCACTTTCCTACATATTTCCCTAGTCCTGTGAATTTCAATGTTTGACTCACTTTTGTACAGACATTCAAGCTCATTCACTGTGCATTCCAAGTATGTATACAGCGTTTCGCCAAAGATAGCAGACTTTAAATGTAAATTATTACCACTTTGATCACTAGGTTGACTATCATTTTGATTTCCAAGAGTTTTGAATACTTTTATGCTATTACATCAGCTCTGTGCAGATGAATTTATGTTTCACCAACTTTCTTGCTAAAACGCCAACTCATTTACACTGAATTACAAAAGTGAAGAGAATCACACACTTCTCCCCTCTTGGAACACAATTGCCCATTCACTAAACAGTGTCCTTTACAATTAAGGCTCTATGAACTGGTATTCCTACTGCTTCAGGCACCTTCTTAACAAATACCTCGTACTTCAACACTGCACTACAGATATTCAGGTTCTACAAAAGTATTCGAAGTGTAACCAGTATCACCCTCACTTCTCCGCTCTGGGAATATAACTTCCCAGTCAGGAAACAGTGACCTTCACATGTTAAGGCTCTGTGAACTTGTATTCCTTTTTTTTCAGGACCCTTCCTACATTTTTCCCTAATCTTTCATTGTGAATTTCAATGTTTGATTCACTTTTGCACAGATTCAACCTCATTCACTGTGAATTCCAGTATGTATACAGCGTTTTGCCAAAGATAGCAGACTTTAAATGTAAATTATTACCACTTTGATCACTAGGTTGACTATCATTTTGGTTTCCAAGAATTTTGAATACTTTTATGCTACTACATCAGCTCTGTGCAGATGAATTTATGTGTACCAACATTCTGGCTAAAACGCCAACTCATTTAGACTGAATTATAAAAGTAGAGTAGCGTATTGAATTCTCTCCTCTATGGACTCAATGTCCCCGTGAGGAAACAGTGTCCTACACATATTAAGGCTCTGTGAACTTGTATTACTCCTCTTTGAGGCACCTTCACACGTATTTCCCTAGTAAGTCATTGTGAATTTCCCTGCTAGATTCACTTTTGTCCACTGATTCGAGCTCATTGACCTTGAATTCCAAGTATCTACAGCGCGTTTTGTGAAATATACCTGACTTTAAATGTAACTTATGACTAATTTGAACACTAGCTTGACTATCAATTTTATTTCTAAGAGTTTTGAATACTTTTATAAAGTTATATGAGCTCTTTAAAAAAATTTCATGTTTCACCAACTTTCTTCGTAAAACACCAACTCATTTATACTGAATTACAAAAGCAAAGCGTATCGCACTCATTTCTCTGCTCTTTGAACACAACTTCCCGGTGACTAAACAATGGCCTTCTCACATTATGGCTCTATTAACTTGTATTCCTTTAGTTTCAGGGATTCAAGCTCATTCACTCTGATTTCAAAGCTCTCTATAGCGCGTTTAGCCAAATATACCAGACTTTATAAGTAAATTATTATTACTCTGAACACTAGTTAACCAACATTTTCATTTCTAAGAGTTTTGAGTTATTTTATAGTAGTGCATCAGCTCTACGAAAATGATGGATGTTTCACCATATTTTCCCTAAAGATCCAACTTCCTTACTCTGAATGATGAGTGTAAACCAGCATCACACTCACTTCTCTTTCCTATGAACACAATCCCCAGTGATAAACAAGTGTCCTTCAGATACTACGTCTCTATGAACATGTTTGTCAGGCACCTTTAAACATATTTCCGTAGTCTTTCATTGTGAATTGCAGTGTTTGGTTCACTTTTGTCTTGTGATTCACGCTCATTCGTTGTGAATTTCAAGTTTTTATTCACCATGGTTCCGTACATACCAGCTCTATAAATGTAAACTTTTTCTCTTTTACAGACTATCGCAGCTTTAACAGCCCCTTGGATACAAATACCTGGTATTTCAACACTGCATTAGAGATATTCAGGTTCTACGAAAGTATTCCAAGTGTAACCAATATCACACTCACTCCTCGGCTCTTGGAATACTACTTCCTAGTGAGGAAACAGTGTCCTTCACATGTTAAGGCTCTGTGAACTTGTATTCCTTTTTTTCAGGACCCTTCTTATATATTTCCCTAATCTTTCATTGTGAATTTCAATGTTTAAAACATTTTTGCACAGAGATTCAAGCTCATTCACTGTGAATTCCAAGTATCTATAGTACATTTTGCAAAAATACCAGACTTGAAATGTAAATTATTTCTATTTGAACACTAGCTTGACGATCATTTTGATTTCTAAGAGCTTTGAATACTTTTATGGTTCTACATCGGCTCTATGCAGATAAATTTTTGTTTCAACAACTTTCTTGCTAAAATGCCAACTCATTTATACTGAATTACAAAAGTGAAGAGTATCACACTCACTTCTCGCCTCTTGGAACACAATTTCCCATTGACTAAACAGTTTCCTTTACAATTAAGGCTCTATGAACTGGTATTCCTACTGCTTCAGACACCTTCCTATTTATTTTTCCTGTTCTTTCATTGTGAATTCTCAGTGTTGGATTCACTTTTGTCCTGTGATGCACGCTCATTCTTTGTGAATTTCAAGTGTTTATACACCATGGTTGTATACATTCCAGCTCTATAAATGTAAACTTTTTCTCTTTTAAAGACTATCGTGGCCTTAACAGCCCTTTGGATACAAATACCTCGTATTTCAACACTGCATTAGAGATATTCAGGTTCTACAAAAGTATTCCAAGGGTAACCAGTATCACACTCACTCCTCTGCTCTTGGAATACTACTTCCCAGTGAGGAAACAGTGTCCTTCACATAATAA
This sequence comes from Corynorhinus townsendii, assembly GCA_026230045.1. Classification (NCBI taxonomy): domain Eukaryota; kingdom Metazoa; phylum Chordata; class Mammalia; order Chiroptera; family Vespertilionidae; genus Corynorhinus; species Corynorhinus townsendii. The sequence goes on along the minus strand of JAPDVU010000002.1, from coordinate 116,225,845 downwards.
GGCTCCGTAAAGTTGTGTTCCTCCTGTCTCAGGCACTTTCCTACATATTTCCCTAGTCCTGTGAATTTCAATGTTTGACTCACTTTTGTACAGACATTCAAGCTCATTCACTGTGCATTCCAAGTATGTATACAGCGTTTCGCCAAAGATAGCAGACTTTAAATGTAAATTATTACCACTTTGATCACTAGGTTGACTATCATTTTGATTTCCAAGAGTTTTGAATACTTTTATGCTATTACATAAGCTCTGTGCAGATGAATTTATGTTTCACCAACTTTCTTGCTAAAACGCCAACTCATTTACACTGAATTACAAAAGTGAAGAGAATCACACACTTCTCCCCTCTTGGAACACAATTGCCCATTCACTAAACAGTGTCCTTTACAATTAAGGCTCTATGAACTGGTATTCCTACTGCTTCAGACACCTTCCTATTTATTTTTCCTGTTCTTTCATTGTGAATTCTCAGTGTTGGATTCACTTTTGTCCTGTGATGCACGCTCATTCTTTGTGAATTTCAAGTGTTTATACACCATGGTTGTATACATTCCAGCTCTATAAATGTAAACTTTTTCTCTTTTAAAGACTATCGTGGCCTTAACAGCCCTTTGGATACAAATACCTCGTATTTCAACACTGCATTAGAGATATTCAGGTTCTACAAAAGTATTCCAAGGGTAACCAGTATCACACTCACTCCTCTGCTCTTGGAATACTACTTCCCAGTGAGGAAACAGTGTCCTTCACATAATAAGGCTCCGTAAAGTTGTGTTCCTCCTGTTTCAGGCACTTTCCTACATATTTCCCTAGTCCTGTGAATTTCAATGTTTGACTCACTTTTGTACAGACATTCAAGCTCATTCACTGTGCATTCCAAGTATGTATACAGCGTTTCGCCAAAGATAGCAGACTTTAAATGTAAATTATTACCACTTTGATCACTAGGTTGACTATCATTTTGATTTCCAAGAGTTTTGAATACTTTTATGCTATTACATCAGCTCTGTGCAGATGAATTTATGTTTCACCAACTTTCTTGCTAAAACGCCAACTCATTTACACTGAATTACAAAAGTGAAGAGAATCACACACTTCTCCCCTCTTGGAACACAATTGCCCATTCACTAAACAGTGTCCTTTACAATTAAGGCTCTATGAACTGGTATTCCTACTGCTTCAGGCACCTTCTTAACAAATACCTCGTACTTCAACACTGCACTACAGATATTCAGGTTCTACAAAAGTATTCGAAGTGTAACCAGTATCACCCTCACTTCTCCGCTCTGGGAATATAACTTCCCAGTCAGGAAACAGTGACCTTCACATGTTAAGGCTCTGTGAACTTGTATTCCTTTTTTTTCAGGACCCTTCCTACATTTTTCCCTAATCTTTCATTGTGAATTTCAATGTTTGATTCACTTTTGCACAGATTCAACCTCATTCACTGTGAATTCCAGTATGTATACAGCGTTTTGCCAAAGATAGCAGACTTTAAATGTAAATTATTACCACTTTGATCACTAGGTTGACTATCATTTTGGTTTCCAAGAATTTTGAATACTTTTATGCTACTACATCAGCTCTGTGCAGATGAATTTATATGTACCAACATTCTGGCTAAAACGCCAACTCATTTAGACTGAATTATAAAAGTAGAGTAGCGTATTGAATTCTCTCCTCTATGGACTCAATGTCCCCGTGAGGAAACAGTGTCCTACACATATTAAGGCTCTGTGAACTTGTATTACTCCTCTTTGAGGCACCTTCACACGTATTTCCCTAGTAAGTCATTGTGAATTTCCCTGCTAGATTCACTTTTGTCCACTGATTCGAGCTCATTGACCTTGAATTCCAAGTATCTACAGCGCGTTTTGTGAAATATACCTGACTTTAAATGTAACTTATGACTAATTTGAACACTAGCTTGACTATCAATTTTATTTCTAAGAGTTTTGAATACTTTTATAAAGTTATATGAGCTCTTTAAAAAAATTTCATGTTTCACCAACTTTCTTCGTAAAACACCAACTCATTTATACTGAATTACAAAAGCAAAGCGTATCGCACTCATTTCTCTGCTCTTTGAACACAACTTCCCGGTGACTAAACAATGGCCTTCTCACATTATGGCTCTATTAACTTGTATTCCTTTAGTTTCAGGGATTCAAGCTCATTCACTCTGATTTCAAAGCTCTCTATAGCGCGTTTAGCCAAATATACCAGACTTTATAAGTAAATTATTATTACTCTGAACACTAGTTAACCAACATTTTCATTTCTAAGAGTTTTGAGTTATTTTATAGTAGTGCATCAGCTCTACGAAAATGATGGATGTTTCACCATATTTTCCCTAAAGATCCAACTTCCTTACTCTGAATGATGAGTGTAAACCAGCATCACACTCACTTCTCTTTCCTATGAACACAATCCCCAGTGATAAACAAGTGTCCTTCAGATACTACGTCTCTATGAACATGTTTGTCAGGCACCTTTAAACATATTTCCGTAGTCTTTCATTGTGAATTGCAGTGTTTGGTTCACTTTTGTCTTGTGATTCACGCTCATTCGTTGTGAATTTCAAGTTTTTATTCACCATGGTTCCGTACATACCAGCTCTATAAATGTAAACTTTTTCTCTTTTACAGACTATCGCAGCTTTAACAGCCCCTTGGATACAAATACCTGGTATTTCAACACTGCATTAGAGATATTCAGGTTCTACGAAAGTATTCCAAGTGTAACCAATATCACACTCACTCCTCGGCTCTTGGAATACTACTTCCTAGTGAGGAAACAGTGTCCTTCACATGTTAAGGCTCTGTGAACTTGTATTCCTTTTTTTCAGGACCCTTCCTATATATTTCCCTAATCTTTCATTGTGAATTTCAATGTTTAAAACATTTTTGCACAGAGATTCAAGCTCATTCACTGTGAATTCCAAGTATCTATAGTATATTTTGCAAAAATACCAGACTTGAAATGTAAATTATTTCTATTTGAACACTAGCTTGACGATCATTTTGATTTCTAAGAGCTTTGAATACTTTTATGGTTCTACATCGGCTCTATGCAGATAAATTTTTGTTTCAACAACTTTCTTGCTAAAATGCCAACTCATTTATACTGAATTACAAAAGTGAAGAGTATCACACTCACTTCTCGCCTCTTGGAACACAATTTCCCATTGACTAAACAGTTTCCTTTACAATTAAGGCTCTATGAACTGGTATTCCTACTGCTTCAGACACCTTCCTATTTATTTTTCCTGTTCTTTCATTGTGAATTCTCAGTGTTGGATTCACTTTTGTCCTGTGATGCACGCTCATTCTTTGTGAATTTCAAGTGTTTATACACCATGGTTGTATACATTCCAGCTCTATAAATGTAAACTTTTTCTCTTTTAAAGACTATCGTGGCCTTAACAGCCCTTTGGATACAAATACCTCGTATTTCAACACTGCATTAGAGATATTCAGGTTCTACAAAAGTATTCCAAGGGTAACCAGTATCACACTCACTCCTCTGCTCTTGGAATACTACTTCCCAGTGAGGAAACAGTGTCCTTCACATAATAAGGCTCCGTAAAGTTGTGTTCCTCCTGTCTCAGGCACTTTCCTACATATTTCCCTAGTCCTGTGAATTTCAATGTTTGACTCACTTTTGTACAGACATTCAAGCTCATTCACTGTGCATTCCAAGTATGTATACAGCGTTTCGCCAAAGATAGCAGACTTTAAATGTAAATTATTACCACTTTGATCACTAGGTTGACTATCATTTTGATTTCCAAGAGTTTTGAATACTTTTATGCTATTACATCAGCTCTGTGCAGATGAATTTATGTTTCACCAACTTTCTTGCTAAAACGCCAACTCATTTACACTGAATTACAAAAGTGAAGAGAATCACACACTTCTCCCCTCTTGGAACACAATTGCCCATTCACTAAACAGTGTCCTTTACAATTAAGGCTCTATGAACTGGTATTCCTACTGCTTCAGACACCTTCCTATTTATTTTTCCTGTTCTTTCATTGTGAATTCTCAGTGTTGGATTCACTTTTGTCCTGTGATGCACGCTCATTCTTTGTGAATTTCAAGTGTTTATACACCATGGTTGTATACATTCCAGCTCTATAAATGTAAACTTTTTCTCTTTTAAAGACTATCGTGGCCTTAACAGCCCTTTGGATACAAATACCTCGTATTTCAACACTGCATTAGAGATATTCAGGTTCTACAAAAGTATTCCAAGGGTAACCAGTATCACACTCACTCCTCTGCTCTTGGAATACTACTTCCCAGTGAGGAAACAGTGTCCTTCACATAATAAGGCTCCGTAAAGTTGTGTTCCTCCTGTCTCAGGCACTTTCCTACATATTTCCCTAGTCCTGTGAATTTCAATGTTTGACTCACTTTTGTACAGACATTCAAGCTCATTCACTGTGCATTCCAAGTATGTATACAGCGTTTCGCCAAAGATAGCAGACTTTAAATGTAAATTATTACCACTTTGATCACTAGGTTGACTATCATTTTGATTTCCAAGAGTTTTGAATACTTTTATGCTATTACATCAGCTCTGTGCAGATGAATTTATGTTTCACCAACTTTCTTGCTAAAACGCCAACTCATTTACACTGAATTACAAAAGTGAAGAAAATCACACACTTCTCCCCTCTTGGAACACAATTGCCCATTCACTAAACAGTGTCCTTTACAATTAAGGCTCTATGAACTGGTATTCCTACTGCTTCAGGCACCTTCTTAACAAATACCTCGTACTTCAACACTGCACTACAGATATTCAGGTTCTACAAAAGTATTCGAAGTGTAACCAGTATCACCCTCACTTCTCCGCTCTGGGAATATAACTTCCCAGTCAGGAAACAGTGACCTTCACATGTTAAGGCTCTGTGAACTTGTATTCCTTTTTTTTCAGGACCCTTCCTACATTTTTCCCTAATCTTTCATTGTGAATTTCAATGTTTGATTCACTTTTGCACAGATTCAACCTCATTCACTGTGAATTCCAGTATGTATACAGCGTTTTGCCAAAGATAGCAGACTTTAAATGTAAATTATTACCACTTTGATCACTAGGTTGACTATCATTTTGGTTTCCAAGAATTTTGAATACTTTTATGCTACTACATCAGCTCTGTGCAGATGAATTTATGTGTACCAACATTCTGGCTAAAACGCCAACTCATTTAGACTGAATTATAAAAGTAGAGTAGCGTATTGAATTCTCTCCTCTATGGACTCAATGTCCCCGTGAGGAAACAGTGTCCTACACATATTAAGGCTCTGTGAACTTGTATTACTCCTCTTTGAGGCACCTTCACACGTATTTCCCTAGTAAGTCATTGTGAATTTCCCTGCTAGATTCACTTTTGTCCACTGATTCGAGCTCATTGACCTTGAATTCCAAGTATCTACAGCGCGTTTTGTGAAATATACCTGACTTTAAATGTAACTTATGACTAATTTGAACACTAGCTTGACTATCAATTTTATTTCTAAGAGTTTTGAATACTTTTATAAAGTTATATGAGCTCTTTAAAAAAATTTCATGTTTCACCAACTTTCTTCGTAAAACACCAACTCATTTATACTGAATTACAAAAGCAAAGCGTATCGCACTCCTTTCTCTGCTCTTTGAACACAACTTCCCGGTGACTAAACAATGGCCTTCTCACATTATGGCTCTATTAACTTGTATTCCTTTAGTTTCAGGGATTCAAGCTCATTCACTCTGATTTCAAAGCTCTCTATAGCGCGTTTAGCCAAATATACCAGACTTTATAAGTAAATTATTATTACTCTGAACACTAGTTAACCAACATTTTCATTTCTAAGAGTTTTGAGTTATTTTATAGTAGTGCATCAGCTCTACGAAAATGATGGATGTTTCACCATATTTACCCTAAAGATCCAACTTCCTTACTCTGAATGATGAGTGTAAACCAGCATCACACTCACTTCTCTTTCCTATGAACACAATCCCCAGTGATAAACAAGTGTCCTTCAGATACTACGTCTCTATGAACATGTTTGTCAGGCACCTTTAAACATATTTCCGTAGTCTTTCATTGTGAATTGCAGTGTTTGGTTCACTTTTGTCTTGTGATTCACGCTCATTCGTTGTGAATTTCAAGTTTTTATTCACCATGGTTCCGTACATACCAGCTCTATAAATGTAAACTTTTTCTCTTTTACAGACTATCGCAGCTTTAACAGCCCCTTGGATACAAATACCTGGTATTTCAACACTGCATTAGAGATATTCAGGTTCTACGAAAGTATTCCAAGTGTAACCAATATCACACTCACTCCTCGGCTCTTGGAATACTACTTCCTAGTGAGGAAACAGTGTCCTTCACATGTTAAGGCTCTGTGAACTTGTATTCCTTTTTTTCAGGACCCTTCTTATATATTTCCCTAATCTTTCATTGTGAATTTCAATGTTTAAAACATTTTTGCACAGAGATTCAAGCTCATTCACTGTGAATTCCAAGTATCTATAGTACATTTTGCAAAAATACCAGACTTGAAATGTAAATTATTTCTATTTGAACACTAGCTTGACGATCATTTTGATTTCTAAGAGCTTTGAATACTTTTATGGTTCTACATCGGCTCTATGCAGATAAATTTTTGTTTCAACAACTTTCTTGCTAAAATGCCAACTCATTTATACTGAATTACAAAAGTGAAGAGTATCACACTCACTTCTCGCCTCTTGGAACACAATTTCCCATTGACTAAACAGTTTCCTTTACAATTAAGGCTCTATGAACTGGTATTCCTACTGCTTCAGACACCTTCCTATTTATTTTTCCTGTTCTTTCATTGTGAATTCTCAGTGTTGGATTCACTTTTGTCCTGTGATGCACGCTCATTCTTTGTGAATTTCAAGTGTTTATACACCATGGTTGTATACATTCCAGCTCTATAAATGTAAACTTTTTCTCTTTTAAAGACTATCGTGGCCTTAACAGCCCTTTGGATACAAATACCTCGTATTTCAACACTGCATTAGAGATATTCAGGTTCTACAAAAGTATTCCAAGGGTAACCAGTATCACACTCACTCCTCTGCTCTTGGAATACTACTTCCCAGTGAGGAAACAGTGTCCTTCACATAATAAGGCTCCGTAAAGTTGTGTTCCTCCTGTTTCAGGCACTTTCCTACATATTTCCCTAGTCCTGTGAATTTCAATGTTTGACTCACTTTTGTACAGACATTCAAGCTCATTCACTGTGCATTCCAAGTATGTATACAGCGTTTCGCCAAAGATAGCAGACTTTAAATGTAAATTATTACCACTTTGATCACTAGGTTGACTATCATTTTGATTTCCAAGAGTTTTGAATACTTTTATGCTATTACATCAGCTCTGTGCAGATGAATTTATGTTTCAGCAACTTTCTTGCTAAAACGCCAACTCATTTACACTGAATTACAAAAGTGAAGAGAATCACACACTTCTCCCCTCTTGGAACACAATTGCCCATTCACTAAACAGTGTCCTTTACAATTAAGGCTCTATGAACTGGTATTCCTACTGCTTCAGACACCTTCCTATTTATTTTTCCTGTTCTTTCATTGTGAATTCTCAGTGTTGGATTCACTTTTGTCCTGTGATGCACGCTCATTCTTTGTGAATTTCAAGTGTTTATACACCATGGTTGTATACATTCCAGCTCTATAAATGTAAACTTTTTCTCTTTTAAAGACTATCGTGGCCTTAACAGCCCTTTGGATACAAATACCTCGTATTTCAACACTGCATTAGAGATATTCAGGTTCTACAAAAGTATTCCAAGGGTAACCAGTATCACACTCACTCCTCTGCTCTTGGAATACTACTTCCCAGTGAGGAAACAGTGTCCTTCACATAATAAGGCTCCGTAAAGTTGTGTTCCTCCTGTTTCAGGCACTTTCCTACATATTTCCCTAGTCCTGTGAATTTCAATGTTTGACTCACTTTTGTACAGACATTCAAGCTCAGTCACTGTGCATTCCAAGTATGTATACAGCGTTTCGCCAAAGATAGCAGACTTTAAATGTAAATTATTACCACTTTGATCACTAGGTTGACTATCATTTTGATTTCCAAGAGTTTTGAATACTTTTATGCTATTACATCAGCTCTGTGCAGATGAATTTATGTTTCACCAACTTTCTTGCTAAAACGCCAACTCATTTACACTGAATTACAAAAGTGAAGAAAATCACACACTTCTCCCCTCTTGGAACACAATTGCCCATTCACTAAACAGTGTCCTTTACAATTAAGGCTCTATGAACTGGTATTCCTACTGCTTCAGGCACCTTCTTAACAAATACCTCGTACTTCAACACTGCACTACAGATATTCAGGTTCTACAAAAGTATTCGAAGTGTAACCAGTATCACCCTCACTTCTCCGCTCTGGGAATATAACTTCCCAGTCAGGAAACAGTGACCTTCACATGTTAAGGCTCTGTGAACTTGTATTCCTTTTTTTTCAGGACCCTTCCTACATTTTTCCCTAATCTTTCATTGTGAATTTCAATGTTTGATTCACTTTTGCACAGATTCAACCTCATTCACTGTGAATTCCAGTATGTATACAGCGTTTTGCCAAAGATAGCAGACTTTAAATGTAAATTATTACCACTTTGATCACTAGGTTGACTATCATTTTGGTTTCCAAGAATTTTGAATACTTTTATGCTACTACATCAGCTCTGTGCAGATGAATTTATGTGTACCAACATTCTGGCTAAAACGCCAACTCATTTAGACTGAATTATAAAAGTAGAGTAGCGTATTGAATTCTCTCCTCTATGGACTCAATGTCCCCGTGAGGAAACAGTGTCCTACACATATTAAGGCTCTGTGAACTTGTATTACTCCTCTTTGAGGCACCTTCACACGTATTTCCCTAGTAAGTCATTGTGAATTTCCCTGCTAGATTCACTTTTGTCCACTGATTCGAGCTCATTGACCTTGAATTCCAAGTATCTACAGCGCGTTTTGTGAAATATACCTGACTTTAAATGTAACTTATGACTAATTTGAACACTAGCTTGACTATCAATTTTATTTCTAAGAGTTTTGAATACTTTTATAAAGTTATATGAGCTCTTTAAAAAAATTTCATGTTTCACCAACTTTCTTCGTAAAACACCAACTCATTTATACTGAATTACAAAAGCAAAGCGTATCGCACTCCTTTCTCTGCTCTTTGAACACAACTTCCCGGTGACTAAACAATGGCCTTCTCACATTATGGCTCTATTAACTTGTATTCCTTTAGTTTCAGGGATTCAAGCTCATTCACTCTGATTTCAAAGCTCTCTATAGCGCGTTTAGCCAAATATACCAGACTTTATAAGTAAATTATTATTACTCTGAACACTAGTTAACCAACATTTTCATTTCTAAGAGTTTTGAGTTATTTTATAGTAGTGCATCAGCTCTACGAAAATGATGGATGTTTCACCATATTTACCCTAAAGATCCAACTTCCTTACTCTGAATGATGAGTGTAAACCAGCATCACACTCACTTCTCTTTCCTATGAACACAATCCCCAGTGATAAACAAGTGTCCTTCAGATACTACGTCTCTATGAACATGTTTGTCAGGCACCTTTAAACATATTTCCGTAGTCTTTCATTGTGAATTGCAGTGTTTGGTTCACTTTTGTCTTGTGATTCACGCTCATTCGTTGTGAATTTCAAGTTTTTATTCACCATGGTTCCGTACATACCAGCTCTATAAATGTAAACTTTTTCTCTTTTACAGACTATCGCAGCTTTAACAGCCCCTTGGATACAAATACCTGGTATTTCAACACTGCATTAGAGATATTCAGGTTCTACGAAAGTATTCCAAGTGTAACCAATATCACACTCACTCCTCGGCTCTTGGAATACTACTTCCTAGTGAGGAAACAGTGTCCTTCACATGTTAAGGCTCTGTGAACTTGTATTCCTTTTTTTCAGGACCCTTCTTATATATTTCCCTAATCTTTCATTGTGAATTTCAATGTTTAAAACATTTTTGCACAGAGATTCAAGCTCATTCACTGTGAATTCCAAGTATCTATAGTACATTTTGCAAAAATACCAGACTTGAAATGTAAATTATTTCTATTTGAACACTAGCTTGACGATCATTTTGATTTCTAAGAGCTTTGAATACTTTTATGGTTCTACATCGGCTCTATGCAGATAAATTTTTGTTTCAACAACTTTCTTGCTAAAATGCCAACTCATTTATACTGAATTACAAAAGTGAAGAGTATCACACTCACTTCTCGCCTCTTGGAACACAATTTCCCATTGACTAAACAGTTTCCTTTACAATTAAGGCTCTATGAACTGGTATTCCTACTGCTTCAGACACCTTCCTATTTATTTTTCCTGTTCTTTCATTGTGAATTCTCAGTGTTGGATTCACTTTTGTCCTGTGATGCACGCTCATTCTTTGTGAATTTCAAGTGTTTATACACCATGGTTGTATACATTCCAGCTCTATAAATGTAAACTTTTTCTCTTTTAAAGACTATCGTGGCCTTAACAGCCCTTTGGATACAAATACCTCGTATTTCAACACTGCATTAGAGATATTCAGGTTCTACAAAAGTATTCCAAGGGTAACCAGTATCACACTCACTCCTCTGCTCTTGGAATACTACTTCCCAGTGAGGAAACAGTGTCCTTCACATAATAAGGCTCCGTAAAGTTGTGTTCCTCCTGTTTCAGGCACTTTCCTACATATTTCCCTAGTCCTGTGAATTTCAATGTTTGACTCACTTTTGTACAGACATTCAAGCTCATTCACTGTGCATTCCAAGTATGTATACAGCGTTTCGCCAAAGATAGCAGACTTTAAATGTAAATTATTACCACTTTGATCACTAGGTTGACTATCATTTTGATTTCCAAGAGTTTTGAATACTTTTATGCTATTACATCAGCTCTGTGCAGATGAATTTATGTTTCAGCAACTTTCTTGCTAAAACGCCAACTCATTTACACTGAATTACAAAAGTGAAGAGAATCACACACTTCTCCCCTCTTGGAACACAATTGCCCATTCACTAAACAGTGTCCTTTACAATTAAGGCTCTATGAACTGGTATTCCTACTGCTTCAGACACCTTCCTATTTATTTTTCCTGTTCTTTCATTGTGAATTCTCAGTGTTGGATTCACTTTTGTCCTGTGATGCACGCTCATTCTTTGTGAATTTCAAGTGTTTATACACCATGGTTGTATACATTCCAGCTCTATAAATGTAAACTTTTTCTCTTTTAAAGACTATCGTGGCCTTAACAGCCCTTTGGATACAAATACCTCGTATTTCAACACTGCATTAGAGATATTCAGGTTCTACAAAAGTATTCCAAGGGTAACCAGTATCACACTCACTCCTCTGCTCTTGGAATACTACTTCCCAGTGAGGAAACAGTGTCCTTCACATAATAAGGCTCCGTAAAGTTGTGTTCCTCCTGTTTCAGGCACTTTCCTACATATTTCCCTAGTCCTGTGAATTTCAATGTTTGACTCACTTTTGTACAGACATTCAAGCTCAGTCACTGTGCATTCCAAGTATGTATACAGCGTTTCGCCAAAGATAGCAGACTTTAAATGTAAATTATTACCACTTTGATCACTAGGTTGACTATCATTTTGATTTCCAAGAGTTTTGAATACTTTTATGCTATTACATCAGCTCTGTGCAGATGAATTTATGTTTCACCAACTTTCTTGCTAAAACGCCAACTCATTTACACTGAATTACAAAAGTGAAGAGAATCACACACTTCTCCCCTCTTGGAACACAATTGCCCATTCACTAAACAGTGTCCTTTACAATTAAGGCTCTATGAACTGGTATTCCTACTGCTTCAGACACCTTCCTATTTATTTTTCCTGTTCTTTCATTGTGAATTCTCAGTGTTGGATTCACTTTTGTCCTGTGATGCACGCTCATTCTTTGTGAATTTCAAGTGTTTATACACCATGGTTGTATACATTCCAGCTCTATAAATGTAAACTTTTTCTCTTTTAAAGACTATCGTGGCCTTAACAGCCCTTTGGATACAAATACCTCGTATTTCAACACTGCATTAGAGATATTCAGGTTCTACAAAAGTATTCCAAGGGTAACCAGTATCACACTCACTCCTCTGCTCTTGGAATACTACTTCCCAGTGAGGAAACAGTGTCCTTCACATAATAAGGCTCCGTAAAGTTGTGTTCCTCCTGTTTCAGGCACTTTCCTACATATTTCCCTAGTCCTGTGAATTTCAATGTTTGACTCACTTTTGTACAGACATTCAAGCTCAGTCACTGTGCATTCCAAGTATGTATACAGCGTTTCGCCAAAGATAGCAGACTTTAAATGTAAATTATTACCACTTTGATCACTAGGTTGACTATCATTTTGATTTCCAAGAGTTTTGAATACTTTTATGCTATTACATCAGCTCTGTGCAGATGAATTTATGTTTCACCAACTTTCTTGCTAAAACGCCAACTCATTTACACTGAATTACAAAAGTGAAGAGAATCACACATTTCTCCCCTCTTGGAACACAATTGCCCATTCACTAAACAGTGTCCTTTACAATTAAGGCTCTATGAACTGGTATTCCTACTGCTTCAGACACCTTCCTATTTATTTTTCCTGTTCTTTCATTGTGAATTCTCAGTGTTGGATTCACTTTTGTCCTGTGATGCACGCTCATTCTTTGTGAATTTCAAGTGTTTATACACCATGGTTGTATACATTCCAGCTCTATAAATGTAAACTTTTTCTCTTTTAAAGACTATCGTGGCCTTAACAGCCCTTTGGATACAAATACCTCGTATTTCAACACTGCATTAGAGATATTCAGGTTCTACAAAAGTATTCCAAGGGTAACCAGTATCACACTCACTCCTCTGCTCTTGGAATACTACTTCCCAGTGAGGAAACAGTGTCCTTCACATAATAAGGCTCCGTAAAGTTGTGTTCCTCCTGTTTCAGGCACTTTCCTACATATTTCCCTAGTCCTGTGAATTTCAATGTTTGACTCACTTTTGTACAGACATTCAAGCTCAGTCACTGTGCATTCCAAGTATGTATACAGCATTTCGCCAAAGATAGCAGACTTTAAATGTAAATTATTACCACTTTGATCACTAGGTTGACTATCATTTTGATTTCCAAGAGTTTTGAATACTTTTATGCTATTACATCAGCTCTGTGCAGATGAATTTATGTTTCACCAACTTTCTTGCTAAAACGCCAACTCATTTACACTGAATTACAAAAGTGAAGAGAATCACACACTTCTCCCCTCTTGGAACACAATTGCCCATTCACTAAACAGTGTCCTTTACAATTAAGGCTCTATGAACTGGTATTCCTACTGCTTCAGGCACCTTCTTAACAAATACCTCGTACTTCAACACTGCACTACAGATATTCAGGTTCTACAAAAGTATTCGAAGTGTAACCAGTATCACCCTCACTTCTCCGCTCTGGGAATATAACTTCCCAGTCAGGAAACAGTGACCTTCACATGTTAAGGCTCTGTGAACTTGTATTCCTTTTTTTTCAGGACCCTTCCTACATTTTTCCCTAATCTTTCATTGTGAATTTCAATGTTTGATTCACTTTTGCACAGATTCAACCTCATTCACTGTGAATTCCAGTATGTATACAGCGTTTTGCCAAAGATAGCAGACTTTAAATGTAAATTATTACCACTTTGATCACTAGGTTGACTATCATTTTGGTTTCCAAGAATTTTGAATACTTTTATGCTACTACATCAGCTCTGTGCAGATGAATTTATGTGTACCAACATTCTGGCTAAAACGCCAACTCATTTAGACTGAATTATAAAAGTAGAGTAGCGTATTGAATTCTCTCCTCTATGGACTCAATGTCCCCGTGAGGAAACAGTGTCCTACACATATTAAGGCTCTGTGAACTTGTATTACTCCTCTTTGAGGCACCTTCACACGTATTTCCCTAGTAAGTCATTGTGAATTTCCCTGCTAGATTCACTTTTGTCCACTGATTCGAGCTCATTGACCTTGAATTCCAAGTATCTACAGCGCGTTTTGTGAAATATACCTGACTTTAAATGTAACTTATGACTAATTTGAACACTAGCTTGACTATCAATTTTATTTCTAAGAGTTTTGAATACTTTTATAAAGTTATATGAGCTCTTTAAAAAAATTTCATGTTTCACCAACTTTCTTCGTAAAACACCAACTCATTTATACTGAATTACAAAAGCAAAGCGTATCGCACTCATTTCTCTGCTCTTTGAACACAACTTCCCGGTGACTAAACAATGGCCTTCTCACATTATGGCTCTATTAACTTGTATTCCTTTAGTTTCAGGGATTCAAGCTCATTCACTCTGATTTCAAAGCTCTCTATAGCGCGTTTAGCCAAATATACCAGACTTTATAAGTAAATTATTATTACTCTGAACACTAGTTAACCAACATTTTCATTTCTAAGAGTTTTGAGTTATTTTATAGTAGTGCATCAGCTCTACCAAAATGATGGATGTTTCACCATATTTTCCCTAAAGATCCAACTTCCTTACTCTGAATGATGAGTGTAAACCAGCATCACACTCACTTCTCTTTCCTATGAACACAATCCCCAGTGATAAACAAGTGTCCTTCAGATACTACGTCTCTATGAACATGTTTGTCAGGCACCTTTAAACATATTTCCGTAGTCTTTCATTGTGAATTGCAGTGTTTGGTTCACTTTTGTCTTGTGATTCACGCTCATTCGTTGTGAATTTCAAGTTTTTATTCACCATGGTTCCGTACATACCAGCTCTATAAATGTAAACTTTTTCTCTTTTACAGACTATCGCAGCTTTAACAGCCCCTTGGATACAAATACCTGGTATTTCAACACTGCATTAGAGATATTCAGGTTCTACGAAAGTATTCCAAGTGTAACCAATATCACACTCACTCCTCGGCTCTTGGAATACTACTTCCTAGTGAGGAAACAGTGTCCTTCACATGTTAAGGCTCTGTGAACTTGTATTCCTTTTTTTCAGGACCCTTCCTATATATTTCCCTAATCTTTCATTGTGAATTTCAATGTTTAAAACATTTTTGCACAGAGATTCAAGCTCATTCACTGTGAATTCCAAGTATCTATAGTACATTTTGCAAAAATACCAGACTTGAAATGTAAATTATTTCTATTTGAACACTAGCTTGACGATCATTTTGATTTCTAAGAGCTTTGAATACTTTTATGGTTCTACATCGGCTCTATGCAGATAAATTTTTGTTTCAACAACTTTCTTGCTAAAATGCCAACTCATTTATACTGAATTGCAAAAGTGAAGAGTATCACACTCACTTCTCGCCTCTTGGAACACAATTTCCCATTGACTAAACAGTTTCCTTTACAATTAAGGCTCTATGAACTGGTATTCCTACTGCTTCAGACACCTTCCTATTTATTTTTCCTGTTCTTTCATTGTGAATTCTCAGTGTTGGATTCACTTTTGTCCTGTGATGCACGCTCATTCTTTGTGAATTTCAAGTGTTTATACACCATGGTTGTATACATTCCAGCTCTATAAATGTAAACTTTTTCTCTTTTAAAGACTATCGTGGCCTTAACAGCCCTTTGGATACAAATACCTCGTATTTCAACACTGCATTAGAGATATTCAGGTTCTACAAAAGTATTCCAAGGGTAACCAGTATCACACTCACTCCTCTGCTCTTGGAATACTACTTCCCAGTGAGGAAACAGTGTCCTTCACATAATAAGGCTCCGTAAAGTTGTGTTCCTCCTGTTTCAGGCACTTTCCTACATATTTCCCTAGTCCTGTGAATTTCAATGTTTGACTCACTTTTGTACAGACATTCAAGCTCAGTCACTGTGCATTCCAAGTATGTATACAGCGTTTCGCCAAAGATAGCAGACTTTAAATGTAAATTATTACCACTTTGATCACTAGGTTGACTATCATTTTGATTTCCAAGAGTTTTGAATACTTTTATGCTATTACATCAGCTCTGTGCAGATGAATTTATGTTTCACCAACTTTCTTGCTAAAACGCCAACTCATTTACACTGAATTACAAAAGTGAAGAAAATCACACACTTCTCCCCTCTTGGAACACAATTGCCCATTCACTAAACAGTGTCCTTTACAATTAAGGCTCTATGAACTGGTATTCCTACTGCTTCAGGCACCTTCTTAACAAATACCTCGTACTTCAACACTGCACTACAGATATTCAGGTTCTACAAAAGTATTCGAAGTGTAACCAGTATCACCCTCACTTCTCCGCTCTGGGAATATAACTTCCCAGTCAGGAAACAGTGACCTTCACATGTTAAGGCTCTGTGAACTTGTATTCCTTTTTTTTCAGGACCCTTCCTACATTTTTCCCTAATCTTTCATTGTGAATTTCAATGTTTGATTCACTTTTGCACAGATTCAACCTCATTCACTGTGAATTCCAGTATGTATACAGCGTTTTGCCAAAGATAGCAGACTTTAAATGTAAATTATTACCACTTTGATCACTAGGTTGACTATCATTTTGGTTTCCAAGAATTTTGAATACTTTTATGCTACTACATCAGCTCTGTGCAGATGAATTTATGTGTACCAACATTCTGGCTAAAACGCCAACTCATTTAGACTGAATTATAAAAGTAGAGTAGCGTATTGAATTCTCTCCTCTATGGACTCAATGTCCCCGTGAGGAAACAGTGTCCTACACATATTAAGGCTCTGTGAACTTGTATTACTCCTCTTTGAGGCACCTTCACACGTATTTCCCTAGTAAGTCATTGTGAATTTCCCTGCTAGATTCACTTTTGTCCACTGATTCGAGCTCATTGACCTTGAATTCCAAGTATCTACAGCGCGTTTTGTGAAATATACCTGACTTTAAATGTAACTTATGACTAATTTGAACACTAGCTTGACTATCAATTTTATTTCTAAGAGTTTTGAATACTTTTATAAAGTTATATGAGCTCTTTAAAAAAATTTCATGTTTCACCAACTTTCTTCGTAAAACACCAACTCATTTATACTGAATTACAAAAGCAAAGCGTATCGCACTCCTTTCTCTGCTCTTTGAACACAACTTCCCGGTGACTAAACAATGGCCTTCTCACATTATGGCTCTATTAACTTGTATTCCTTTAGTTTCAGGGATTCAAGCTCATTCACTCTGATTTCAAAGCTCTCTATAGCGCGTTTAGCCAAATATACCAGACTTTATAAGTAAATTATTATTACTCTGAACACTAGTTAACCAACATTTTCATTTCTAAGAGTTTTGAGTTATTTTATAGTAGTGCATCAGCTCTACGAAAATGATGGATGTTTCACCATATTTACCCTAAAGATCCAACTTCCTTACTCTGAATGATGAGTGTAAACCAGCATCACACTCACTTCTCTTTCCTATGAACACAATCCCCAGTGATAAACAAGTGTCCTTCAGATACTACGTCTCTATGAACATGTTTGTCAGGCACCTTTAAACATATTTCCGTAGTCTTTCATTGTGAATTGCAGTGTTTGGTTCACTTTTGTCTTGTGATTCACGCTCATTCGTTGTGAATTTCAAGTTTTTATTCACCATGGTTCCGTACATACCAGCTCTATAAATGTAAACTTTTTCTCTTTTACAGACTATCGCAGCTTTAACAGCCCCTTGGATACAAATACCTGGTATTTCAACACTGCATTAGAGATATTCAGGTTCTACGAAAGTATTCCAAGTGTAACCAATATCACACTCACTCCTCGGCTCTTGGAATACTACTTCCTAGTGAGGAAACAGTGTCCTTCACATGTTAAGGCTCTGTGAACTTGTATTCCTTTTTTTCAGGACCCTTCTTATATATTTCCCTAATCTTTCATTGTGAATTTCAATGTTTAAAACATTTTTGCACAGAGATTCAAGCTCATTCACTGTGAATTCCAAGTATCTATAGTACATTTTGCAAAAATACCAGACTTGAAATGTAAATTATTTCTATTTGAACACTAGCTTGACGATCATTTTGATTTCTAAGAGCTTTGAATACTTTTATGGTTCTACATCGGCTCTATGCAGATAAATTTTTGTTTCAACAACTTTCTTGCTAAAATGCCAACTCATTTATACTGAATTACAAAAGTGAAGAGTATCACACTCACTTCTCGCCTCTTGGAACACAATTTCCCATTGACTAAACAGTTTCCTTTACAATTAAGGCTCTATGAACTGGTATTCCTACTGCTTCAGACACCTTCCTATTTATTTTTCCTGTTCTTTCATTGTGAATTCTCAGTGTTGGATTCACTTTTGTCCTGTGATGCACGCTCATTCTTTGTGAATTTCAAGTGTTTATACACCATGGTTGTATACATTCCAGCTCTATAAATGTAAACTTTTTCTCTTTTAAAGACTATCGTGGCCTTAACAGCCCTTTGGATACAAATACCTCGTATTTCAACACTGCATTAGAGATATTCAGGTTCTACAAAAGTATTCCAAGGGTAACCAGTATCACACTCACTCCTCTGCTCTTGGAATACTACTTCCCAGTGAGGAAACAGTGTCCTTCACATAATAAGGCTCCGTAAAGTTGTGTTCCTCCTGTTTCAGGCACTTTCCTACATATTTCCCTAGTCCTGTGAATTTCAATGTTTGACTCACTTTTGTACAGACATTCAAGCTCATTCACTGTGCATTCCAAGTATGTATACAGCGTTTCGCCAAAGATAGCAGACTTTAAATGTAAATTATTACCACTTTGATCACTAGGTTGACTATCATTTTGATTTCCAAGAGTTTTGAATACTTTTATGCTATTACATCAGCTCTGTGCAGATGAATTTATGTTTCAGCAACTTTCTTGCTAAAACGCCAACTCATTTACACTGAATTACAAAAGTGAAGAGAATCACACACTTCTCCCCTCTTGGAACACAATTGCCCATTCACTAAACAGTGTCCTTTACAATTAAGGCTCTATGAACTGGTATTCCTACTGCTTCAGACACCTTCCTATTTATTTTTCCTGTTCTTTCATTGTGAATTCTCAGTGTTGGATTCACTTTTGTCCTGTGATGCACGCTCATTCTTTGTGAATTTCAAGTGTTTATACACCATGGTTGTATACATTCCAGCTCTATAAATGTAAACTTTTTCTCTTTTAAAGACTATCGTGGCCTTAACAGCCCTTTGGATACAAATACCTCGTATTTCAACACTGCATTAGAGATATTCAGGTTCTACAAAAGTATTCCAAGGGTAACCAGTATCACACTCACTCCTCTGCTCTTGGAATACTACTTCCCAGTGAGGAAACAGTGTCCTTCACATAATAAGGCTCCGTAAAGTTGTGTTCCTCCTGTTTCAGGCACTTTCCTACATATTTCCCTAGTCCTGTGAATTTCAATGTTTGACTCACTTTTGTACAGACATTCAAGCTCAGTCACTGTGCATTCCAAGTATGTATACAGCGTTTCGCCAAAGATAGCAGACTTTAAATGTAAATTATTACCACTTTGATCACTAGGTTGACTATCATTTTGATTTCCAAGAGTTTTGAATACTTTTATGCTATTACATCAGCTCTGTGCAGATGAATTTATGTTTCACCAACTTTCTTGCTAAAACGCCAACTCATTTACACTGAATTACAAAAGTGAAGAGAATCACACACTTCTCCCCTCTTGGAACACAATTGCCCATTCACTAAACAGTGTCCTTTACAATTAAGGCTCTATGAACTGGTATTCCTACTGCTTCAGACACCTTCCTATTTATTTTTCCTGTTCTTTCATTGTGAATTCTCAGTGTTGGATTCACTTTTGTCCTGTGATGCACGCTCATTCTTTGTGAATTTCAAGTGTTTATACACCATGGTTGTATACATTCCAGCTCTATAAATGTAAACTTTTTCTCTTTTAAAGACTATCGTGGCCTTAACAGCCCTTTGGATACAAATACCTCGTATTTCAACACTGCATTAGAGATATTCAGGTTCTACAAAAGTATTCCAAGGGTAACCAGTATCACACTCACTCCTCTGCTCTTGGAATACTACTTCCCAGTGAGGAAACAGTGTCCTTCACATAATAAGGCTCCGTAAAGTTGTGTTCCTCCTGTTTCAGGCACTTTCCTACATATTTCCCTAGTCCTGTGAATTTCAATGTTTGACTCACTTTTGTACAGACATTCAAGCTCAGTCACTGTGCATTCCAAGTATGTATACAGCGTTTCGCCAAAGATAGCAGACTTTAAATGTAAATTATTACCACTTTGATCACTAGGTTGACTATCATTTTGATTTCCAAGAGTTTTGAATACTTTTATGCTATTACATCAGCTCTGTGCAGATGAATTTATGTTTCACCAACTTTCTTGCTAAAACGCCAACTCATTTACACTGAATTACAAAAGTGAAGAGAATCACACACTTCTCCCCTCTTGGAACACAATTGCCCATTCACTAAACAGTGTCCTTTACAATTAAGGCTCTATGAACTGGTATT
Organism: Corynorhinus townsendii; assembly: GCA_026230045.1. Classification (NCBI taxonomy): domain Eukaryota; kingdom Metazoa; phylum Chordata; class Mammalia; order Chiroptera; family Vespertilionidae; genus Corynorhinus; species Corynorhinus townsendii. The sequence continues at coordinate 116,205,271 of JAPDVU010000002.1, read as the reverse complement.
CCTACTGCTTCAGACACCTTCCTATTTATTTTTCCTGTTCTTTCATTGTGAATTCTCAGTGTTGGATTCACTTTTGTCCTGTGATGCACGCTCATTCTTTGTGAATTTCAAGTGTTTATACACCATGGTTGTATACATTCCAGCTCTATAAATGTAAACTTTTTCTCTTTTAAAGACTATCGTGGCCTTAACAGCCCTTTGGATACAAATACCTCGTATTTCAACACTGCATTAGAGATATTCAGGTTCTACAAAAGTATTCCAAGGGTAACCAGTATCACACTCACTCCTCTGCTCTTGGAATACTACTTCCCAGTGAGGAAACAGTGTCCTTCACATAATAAGGCTCCGTAAAGTTGTGTTCCTCCTGTTTCAGGCACTTTCCTACATATTTCCCTAGTCCTGTGAATTTCAATGTTTGACTCACTTTTGTACAGACATTCAAGCTCAGTCACTGTGCATTCCAAGTATGTATACAGCGTTTCGCCAAAGATAGCAGACTTTAAATGTAAATTATTACCACTTTGATCACTAGGTTGACTATCATTTTGATTTCCAAGAGTTTTGAATACTTTTATGCTATTACATCAGCTCTGTGCAGATGAATTTATGTTTCACCAACTTTCTTGCTAAAACGCCAACTCATTTACACTGAATTACAAAAGTGAAGAGAATCACACACTTCTCCCCTCTTGGAACACAATTGCCCATTCACTAAACAGTGTCCTTTACAATTAAGGCTCTATGAACTGGTATTCCTACTGCTTCAGGCACCTTCTTAACAAATACCTCGTACTTCAACACTGCACTACAGATATTCAGGTTCTACAAAAGTATTCGAAGTGTAACCAGTATCACCCTCACTTCTCCGCTCTGGGAATATAACTTCCCAGTCAGGAAACAGTGACCTTCACATGTTAAGGCTCTGTGAACTTGTATTCCTTTTTTTTCAGGACCCTTCCTACATTTTTCCCTAATCTTTCATTGTGAATTTCAATGTTTGATTCACTTTTGCACAGATTCAACCTCATTCACTGTGAATTCCAGTATGTATACAGCGTTTTGCCAAAGATAGCAGACTTTAAATGTAAATTATTACCACTTTGATCACTAGGTTGACTATCATTTTGGTTTCCAAGAATTTTGAATACTTTTATGCTACTACATCAGCTCTGTGCAGATGAATTTATGTGTACCAACATTCTGGCTAAAACGCCAACTCATTTAGACTGAATTATAAAAGTAGAGTAGCGTATTGAATTCTCTCCTCTATGGACTCAATGTCCCCGTGAGGAAACAGTGTCCTACACATATTAAGGCTCTGTGAACTTGTATTACTCCTCTTTGAGGCACCTTCACACGTATTTCCCTAGTAAGTCATTGTGAATTTCCCTGCTAGATTCACTTTTGTCCACTGATTCGAGCTCATTGACCTTGAATTCCAAGTATCTACAGCGCGTTTTGTGAAATATACCTGACTTTAAATGTAACTTATGACTAATTTGAACACTAGCTTGACTATCAATTTTATTTCTAAGAGTTTTGAATACTTTTATAAAGTTATATGAGCTCTTTAAAAAAATTTCATGTTTCACCAACTTTCTTCGTAAAACACCAACTCATTTATACTGAATTACAAAAGCAAAGCGTATCGCACTCATTTCTCTGCTCTTTGAACACAACTTCCCGGTGACTAAACAATGGCCTTCTCACATTATGGCTCTATTAACTTGTATTCCTTTAGTTTCAGGGATTCAAGCTCATTCACTCTGATTTCAAAGCTCTCTATAGCGCGTTTAGCCAAATATACCAGACTTTATAAGTAAATTATTATTACTCTGAACACTAGTTAACCAACATTTTCATTTCTAAGAGTTTTGAGTTATTTTATAGTAGTGCATCAGCTCTACCAAAATGATGGATGTTTCACCATATTTTCCCTAAAGATCCAACTTCCTTACTCTGAATGATGAGTGTAAACCAGCATCACACTCACTTCTCTTTCCTATGAACACAATCCCCAGTGATAAACAAGTGTCCTTCAGATACTACGTCTCTATGAACATGTTTGTCAGGCACCTTTAAACATATTTCCGTAGTCTTTCATTGTGAATTGCAGTGTTTGGTTCACTTTTGTCTTGTGATTCACGCTCATTCGTTGTGAATTTCAAGTTTTTATTCACCATGGTTCCGTACATACCAGCTCTATAAATGTAAACTTTTTCTCTTTTACAGACTATCGCAGCTTTAACAGCCCCTTGGATACAAATACCTGGTATTTCAACACTGCATTAGAGATATTCAGGTTCTACGAAAGTATTCCAAGTGTAACCAATATCACACTCACTCCTCGGCTCTTGGAATACTACTTCCTAGTGAGGAAACAGTGTCCTTCACATGTTAAGGCTCTGTGAACTTGTATTCCTTTTTTTCAGGACCCTTCCTATATATTTCCCTAATCTTTCATTGTGAATTTCAATGTTTAAAACATTTTTGCACAGAGATTCAAGCTCATTCACTGTGAATTCCAAGTATCTATAGTACATTTTGCAAAAATACCAGACTTGAAATGTAAATTATTTCTATTTGAACACTAGCTTGACGATCATTTTGATTTCTAAGAGCTTTGAATACTTTTATGGTTCTACATCGGCTCTATGCAGATAAATTTTTGTTTCAACAACTTTCTTGCTAAAATGCCAACTCATTTATACTGAATTGCAAAAGTGAAGAGTATCACACTCACTTCTCGCCTCTTGGAACACAATTTCCCATTGACTAAACAGTTTCCTTTACAATTAAGGCTCTATGAACTGGTATTCCTACTGCTTCAGACACCTTCCTATTTATTTTTCCTGTTCTTTCATTGTGAATTCTCAGTGTTGGATTCACTTTTGTCCTGTGATGCACGCTCATTCTTTGTGAATTTCAAGTGTTTATACACCATGGTTGTATACATTCCAGCTCTATAAATGTAAACTTTTTCTCTTTTAAAGACTATCGTGGCCTTAACAGCCCTTTGGATACAAATACCTCGTATTTCAACACTGCATTAGAGATATTCAGGTTCTACAAAAGTATTCCAAGGGTAACCAGTATCACACTCACTCCTCTGCTCTTGGAATACTACTTCCCAGTGAGGAAACAGTGTCCTTCACATAATAAGGCTCCGTAAAGTTGTGTTCCTCCTGTTTCAGGCACTTTCCTACATATTTCCCTAGTCCTGTGAATTTCAATGTTTGACTCACTTTTGTACAGACATTCAAGCTCATTCACTGTGCATTCCAAGTATGTATACAGCGTTTCGCCAAAGATAGCAGACTTTAAATGTAAATTATTACCACTTTGATCACTAGGTTGACTATCATTTTGATTTCCAAGAGTTTTGAATACTTTTATGCTATTACATCAGCTCTGTGCAGATGAATTTATGTTTCACCAACTTTCTTGCTAAAACGCCAACTCATTTACACTGAATTACAAAAGTGAAGAGAATCACACACTTCTCCCCTCTTGGAACACAATTGCCCATTCACTAAACAGTGTCCTTTACAATTAAGGCTCTATGAACTGGTATTCCTACTGCTTCAGACACCTTCCTATTTATTTTTCCTGTTCTTTCATTGTGAATTCTCAGTGTTGGATTCACTTTTGTCCTGTGATGCACGCTCATTCTTTGTGAATTTCAAGTGTTTATACACCATGGTTGTATACATTCCAGCTCTATAAATGTAAACTTTTTCTCTTTTAAAGACTATCGTGGCCTTAACAGCCCTTTGGATACAAATACCTCGTATTTCAACACTGCATTAGAGATATTCAGGTTCTACAAAAGTATTCCAAGGGTAACCAGTATCACACTCACTCCTCTGCTCTTGGAATACTACTTCCCAGTGAGGAAACAGTGTCCTTCACATAATAAGGCTCCGTAAAGTTGTGTTCCTCCTGTTTCAGGCACTTTCCTACATATTTCCCTAGTCCTGTGAATTTCAATGTTTGACTCACTTTTGTACAGACATTCAAGCTCAGTCACTGTGCATTCCAAGTATGTATACAGCGTTTCGCCAAAGATAGCAGACTTTAAATGTAAATTATTACCACTTTGATTACTAGGTTGACTATCATTTTGATTTCCAAGAGTTTTGAATACTTTTATGCTATTACATCAGCTCTGTGCAGATGAATTTATGTTTCACCAACTTTCTTGCTAAAACGCCAACTCATTTACACTGAATTACAAAAGTGAAGAGAATCACACACTTCTCCCCTCTTGGAACACAATTGCCCATTCACTAAACAGTGTCCTTTACAATTAAGGCTCTATGAACTGGTATTCCTACTGCTTCAGACACCTTCCTATTTATTTTTCCTGTTCTTTCATTGTGAATTCTCAGTGTTGGATTCACTTTTGTCCTGTGATGCACGCTCATTCTTTGTGAATTTCAAGTGTTTATACACCATGGTTGTATACATTCCAGCTCTATAAATGTAAACTTTTTCTCTTTTAAAGACTATCGTGGCCTTAACAGCCCTTTGGATACAAATACCTCGTATTTCAACACTGCATTAGAGATATTCAGGTTCTACAAAAGTATTCCAAGGGTAACCAGTATCACACTCACTCCTCTGCTCTTGGAATACTACTTCCCAGTGAGGAAACAGTGTCCTTCACATAATAAGGCTCCGTAAAGTTGTGTTCCTCCTGTTTCAGGCACTTTCCTACATATTTCCCTAGTCCTGTGAATTTCAATGTTTGACTCACTTTTGTACAGACATTCAAGCTCATTCACTGTGCATTCCAAGTATGTATACAGCGTTTCGCCAAAGATAGCAGACTTTAAATGTAAATTATTACCACTTTGATCACTAGGTTGACTATCATTTTGATTTCCAAGAGTTTTGAATACTTTTATGCTATTACATCAGCTCTGTGCAGATGAATTTATGTTTCACCAACTTTCTTGCTAAAACGCCAACTCATTTACACTGAATTACAAAAGTGAAGAGAATCACACACTTCTCCCCTCTTGGAACACAATTGCCCATTCACTAAACAGTGTCCTTTACAATTAAGGCTCTATGAACTGGTATTCCTACTGCTTCAGGCACCTTCTTAACAAATACCTCGTACTTCAACACTGCACTACAGATATTCAGGTTCTACAAAAGTATTCGAAGTGTAACCAGTATCACCCTCACTTCTCCGCTCTGGGAATATAACTTCCCAGTCAGGAAACAGTGACCTTCACATGTTAAGGCTCTGTGAACTTGTATTCCTTTTTTTTCAGGACCCTTCCTACATTTTTCCCTAATCTTTCATTGTGAATTTCAATGTTTGATTCACTTTTGCACAGATTCAACCTCATTCACTGTGAATTCCAGTATGTATACAGCGTTTTGCCAAAGATAGCAGACTTTAAATGTAAATTATTACCACTTTGATCACTAGGTTGACTATCATTTTGGTTTCCAAGAATTTTGAATACTTTTATGCTACTACATCAGCTCTGTGCAGATGAATTTATGTGTACCAACATTCTGGCTAAAACGCCAACTCATTTAGACTGAATTATAAAAGTAGAGTAGCGTATTGAATTCTCTCCTCTATGGACTCAATGTCCCCGTGAGGAAACAGTGTCCTACACATATTAAGGCTCTGTGAACTTGTATTACTCCTCTTTGAGGCACCTTCACACGTATTTCCCTAGTAAGTCATTGTGAATTTCCCTGCTAGATTCACTTTTGTCCACTGATTCGAGCTCATTGACCTTGAATTCCAAGTATCTACAGCGCGTTTTGTGAAATATACCTGACTTTAAATGTAACTTATGACTAATTTGAACACTAGCTTGACTATCAATTTTATTTCTAAGAGTTTTGAATACTTTTATAAAGTTATATGAGCTCTTTAAAAAAATTTCATGTTTCACCAACTTTCTTCGTAAAACACCAACTCATTTATACTGAATTACAAAAGCAAAGCGTATCGCACTCATTTCTCTGCTCTTTGAACACAACTTCCCGGTGACTAAACAATGGCCTTCTCACATTATGGCTCTATTAACTTGTATTCCTTTAGTTTCAGGGATTCAAGCTCATTCACTCTGATTTCAAAGCTCTCTATAGCGCGTTTAGCCAAATATACCAGACTTTATAAGTAAATTATTATTACTCTGAACACTAGTTAACCAACATTTTCATTTCTAAGAGTTTTGAGTTATTTTATAGTAGTGCATCAGCTCTACCAAAATGATGGATGTTTCACCATATTTTCCCTAAAGATCCAACTTCCTTACTCTGAATGATGAGTGTAAACCAGCATCACACTCACTTCTCTTTCCTATGAACACAATCCCCAGTGATAAACAAGTGTCCTTCAGATACTACGTCTCTATGAACATGTTTGTCAGGCACCTTTAAACATATTTCCGTAGTCTTTCATTGTGAATTGCAGTGTTTGGTTCACTTTTGTCTTGTGATTCACGCTCATTCGTTGTGAATTTCAAGTTTTTATTCACCATGGTTCCGTACATACCAGCTCTATAAATGTAAACTTTTTCTCTTTTACAGACTATCGCAGCTTTAACAGCCCCTTGGATACAAATACCTGGTATTTCAACACTGCATTAGAGATATTCAGGTTCTACGAAAGTATTCCAAGTGTAACCAATATCACACTCACTCCTCGGCTCTTGGAATACTACTTCCTAGTGAGGAAACAGTGTCCTTCACATGTTAAGGCTCTGTGAACTTGTATTCCTTTTTTTCAGGACCCTTCTTATATATTTCCCTAATCTTTCATTGTGAATTTCAATGTTTAAAACATTTTTGCACAGAGATTCAAGCTCATTCACTGTGAATTCCAAGTATCTATAGTACATTTTGCAAAAATACCAGACTTGAAATGTAAATTATTTCTATTTGAACACTAGCTTGACGATCATTTTGATTTCTAAGAGCTTTGAATACTTTTATGGTTCTACATCGGCTCTATGCAGATAAATTTTTGTTTCAACAACTTTCTTGCTAAAATGCCAACTCATTTATACTGAATTACAAAAGTGAAGAGTATCACACTCACTTCTCGCCTCTTGGAACACAATTTCCCATTGACTAAACAGTTTCCTTTACAATTAAGGCTCTATGAACTGGTATTCCTACTGCTTCAGACACCTTCCTATTTATTTTTCCTGTTCTTTCATTGTGAATTCTCAGTGTTGGATTCACTTTTGTCCTGTGATGCACGCTCATTCTTTGTGAATTTCAAGTGTTTATACACCATGGTTGTATACATTCCAGCTCTATAAATGTAAACTTTTTCTCTTTTAAAGACTATCGTGGCCTTAACAGCCCTTTGGATACAAATACCTCGTATTTCAACACTGCATTAGAGATATTCAGGTTCTACAAAAGTATTCCAAGGGTAACCAGTATCACACTCACTCCTCTGCTCTTGGAATACTACTTCCCAGTGAGGAAACAGTGTCCTTCACATAATAAGGCTCCGTAAAGTTGTGTTCCTCCTGTTTCAGGCACTTTCCTACATATTTCCCTAGTCGTGTGAATTTCAATGTTTGACTCACTTTTGTACAGACATTCAAGCTCATTCACTGTGCATTCCAAGTATGTATACAGCGTTTCGCCAAAGATAGCAGACTTTAAATGTAAATTATTACCACTTTGATCACTAGGTTGACTATCATTTTGATTTCCAAGAGTTTTGAATACTTTTATGCTATTACATCAGCTCTGTGCAGATGAATTTATGTTTCACCAACTTTCTTGCTAAAACGCCAACTCATTTACACTGAATTACAAAAGTGAAGAGAATCACACACTTCTCCCCTCTTGGAACACAATTGCCCATTCACTAAACAGTGTCCTTTACAATTAAGGCTCTATGAACTGGTATTCCTACTGCTTCAGACACCTTCCTATTTATTTTTCCTGTTCTTTCATTGTGAATTCTCAGTGTTGGATTCACTTTTGTCCTGTGATGCACGCTCATTCTTTGTGAATTTCAAGTGTTTATACACCATGGTTGTATACATTCCAGCTCTATAAATGTAAACTTTTTCTCTTTTAAAGACTATCGTGGCCTTAACAGCCCTTTGGATACAAATACCTCGTATTTCAACACTGCATTAGAGATATTCAGGTTCTACAAAAGTATTCCAAGGGTAACCAGTATCACACTCACTCCTCTGCTCTTGGAATACTACTTCCCAGTGAGGAAACAGTGTCCTTCACATAATAAGGCTCCGTAAAGTTGTGTTCCTCCTGTTTCAGGCACTTTCCTACATATTTCCCTAGTCCTGTGAATTTCAATGTTTGACTCACTTTTGTACAGACATTCAAGCTCATTCACTGTGCATTCCAAGTATGTATACAGCGTTTCGCCAAAGATAGCAGACTTTAAATGTAAATTATTACCACTTTGATCACTAGGTTGACTATCATTTTGATTTCCAAGAGTTTTGAATACTTTTATGCTATTACATCAGCTCTGTGCAGATGAATTTATGTTTCACCAACTTTCTTGCTAAAACGCCAACTCATTTACACTGAATTACAAAAGTGAAGAGAATCACACACTTCTCCCCTCTTGGAACACAATTGCCCATTCACTAAACAGTGTCCTTTACAATTAAGGCTCTATGAACTGGTATTCCTACTGCTTCAGACACCTTCCTATTTATTTTTCCTGTTCTTTCATTGTGAATTCTCAGTGTTGGATTCACTTTTGTCCTGTGATGCACGCTCATTCTTTGTGAATTTCAAGTGTTTATACACCATGGTTGTATACATTCCAGCTCTATAAATGTAAACTTTTTCTCTTTTAAAGACTATCGTGGCCTTAACAGCCCTTTGGATACAAATACCTCGTATTTCAACACTGCATTAGAGATATTCAGGTTCTACAAAAGTATTCCAAGGGTAACCAGTATCACACTCACTCCTCTGCTCTTGGAATACTACTTCCCAGTGAGGAAACAGTGTCCTTCACATAATAAGGCTCCGTAAAGTTGTGTTCCTCCTGTTTCAGGCACTTTCCTACATATTTCCCTAGTCCTGTGAATTTCAATGTTTGACTCACTTTTGTACAGACATTCAAGCTCAGTCACTGTGCATTCCAAGTATGTATACAGCGTTTCGCCAAAGATAGCAGACTTTAAATGTAAATTATTACCACTTTGATCACTAGGTTGACTATCATTTTGATTTCCAAGAGTTTTGAATACTTTTATGCTATTACATCAGCTCTGTGCAGATGAATTTATGTTTCACCAACTTTCTTGCTAAAACGCCAACTCATTTACACTGAATTACAAAAGTGAAGAGAATCACACACTTCTCCCCTCTTGGAACACAATTGCCCATTCACTAAACAGTGTCCTTTACAATTAAGGCTCTATGAACTGGTATTCCTACTGCTTCAGACACCTTCCTATTTATTTTTCCTGTTCTTTCATTGTGAATTCTCAGTGTTGGATTCACTTTTGTCCTGTGATGCACGCTCATTCTTTGTGAATTTCAAGTGTTTATACACCATGGTTGTATACATTCCAGCTTTATAAATGTAAACTTTTTCTCTTTTAAAGACTATCGTGGCCTTAACAGCCCTTTGGATACAAATACCTCGTATTTCAACACTGCATTAGAGATATTCAGGTTCTACAAAAGTATTCCAAGGGTAACCAGTATCACACTCACTCCTCTGCTCTTGGAATACTACTTCCCAGTGAGGAAACAGTGTCCTTCACATAATAAGGCTCCGTAAAGTTGTGTTCCTCCTGTTTCAGGCACTTTCCTACATATTTCCCTAGTCCTGTGAATTTCAATGTTTGACTCACTTTTGTACAGACATTCAAGCTCAGTCACTGTGCATTCCAAGTATGTATACAGCGTTTCGCCAAAGATAGCAGACTTTAAATGTAAATTATTACCACTTTGATCACTAGGTTGACTATCATTTTGATTTCCAAGAGTTTTGAATACTTTTATGCTATTACATCAGCTCTGTGCAGATGAATTTATGTTTCACCAACTTTCTTGCTAAAACGCCAACTCATTTACACTGAATTACAAAAGTGAAGAGAATCACACACTTCTCCCCTCTTGGAACACAATTGCCCATTCACTAAACAGTGTCCTTTACAATTAAGGCTCTATGAACTGGTATTCCTACTGCTTCAGGCACCTTCTTAACAAATACCTCGTACTTCAACACTGCACTACAGATATTCAGGTTCTACAAAAGTATTCGAAGTGTAACCAGTATCACCCTCACTTCTCCGCTCTGGGAATATAACTTCCCAGTCAGGAAACAGTGACCTTCACATGTTAAGGCTCTGTGAACTTGTATTCCTTTTTTTTCAGGACCCTTCCTACATTTTTCCCTAATCTTTCATTGTGAATTTCAATGTTTGATTCACTTTTGCACAGATTCAACCTCATTCACTGTGAATTCCAGTATGTATACAGCGTTTTGCCAAAGATAGCAGACTTTAAATGTAAATTATTACCACTTTGATCACTAGGTTGACTATCATTTTGGTTTCCAAGAATTTTGAATACTTTTATGCTACTACATCAGCTCTGTGCAGATGAATTTATGTGTACCAACATTCTGGCTAAAACGCCAACTCATTTAGACTGAATTATAAAAGTAGAGTAGCGTATTGAATTCTCTCCTCTATGGACTCAATGTCCCCGTGAGGAAACAGTGTCCTACACATATTAAGGCTCTGTGAACTTGTATTACTCCTCTTTGAGGCACCTTCACACGTATTTCCCTAGTAAGTCATTGTGAATTTCCCTGCTAGATTCACTTTTGTCCACTGATTCGAGCTCATTGACCTTGAATTCCAAGTATCTACAGCGCGTTTTGTGAAATATACCTGACTTTAAATGTAACTTATGACTAATTTGAACACTAGCTTGACTATCAATTTTATTTCTAAGAGTTTTGAATACTTTTATAAAGTTATATGAGCTCTTTAAAAAAATTTCATGTTTCACCAACTTTCTTCGTAAAACACCAACTCATTTATACTGAATTACAAAAGCAAAGCGTATCGCACTCATTTCTCTGCTCTTTGAACACAACTTCCCGGTGACTAAACAATGGCCTTCTCACATTATGGCTCTATTAACTTGTATTCCTTTAGTTTCAGGGATTCAAGCTCATTCACTCTGATTTCAAAGCTCTCTATAGCGCGTTTAGCCAAATATACCAGACTTTATAAGTAAATTATTATTACTCTGAACACTAGTTAACCAACATTTTCATTTCTAAGAGTTTTGAGTTATTTTATAGTAGTGCATCAGCTCTACCAAAATGATGGATGTTTCACCATATTTTCCCTAAAGATCCAACTTCCTTACTCTGAATGATGAGTGTAAACCAGCATCACACTCACTTCTCTTTCCTATGAACACAATCCCCAGTGATAAACAAGTGTCCTTCAGATACTACGTCTCTATGAACATGTTTGTCAGGCACCTTTAAACATATTTCCGTAGTCTTTCATTGTGAATTGCAGTGTTTGGTTCACTTTTGTCTTGTGATTCACGCTCATTCGTTGTGAATTTCAAGTTTTTATTCACCATGGTTCCGTACATACCAGCTCTATAAATGTAAACTTTTTCTCTTTTACAGACTATCGCAGCTTTAACAGCCCCTTGGATACAAATACCTGGTATTTCAACACTGCATTAGAGATATTCAGGTTCTACGAAAGTATTCCAAGTGTAACCAATATCACACTCACTCCTCGGCTCTTGGAATACTACTTCCTAGTGAGGAAACAGTGTCCTTCACATGTTAAGGCTCTGTGAACTTGTATTCCTTTTTTTCAGGACCCTTCCTATATATTTCCCTAATCTTTCATTGTGAATTTCAATGTTTAAAACATTTTTGCACAGAGATTCAAGCTCATTCACTGTGAATTCCAAGTATCTATAGTACATTTTGCAAAAATACCAGACTTGAAATGTAAATTATTTCTATTTGAACACTAGCTTGACGATCATTTTGATTTCTAAGAGCTTTGAATACTTTTATGGTTCTACATCGGCTCTATGCAGATAAATTTTTGTTTCAACAACTTTCTTGCTAAAATGCCAACTCATTTATACTGAATTGCAAAAGTGAAGAGTATCACACTCACTTCTCGCCTCTTGGAACACAATTTCCCATTGACTAAACAGTTTCCTTTACAATTAAGGCTCTATGAACTGGTATTCCTACTGCTTCAGACACCTTCCTATTTATTTTTCCTGTTCTTTCATTGTGAATTCTCAGTGTTGGATTCACTTTTGTCCTGTGATGCACGCTCATTCTTTGTGAATTTCAAGTGTTTATACACCATGGTTGTATACATTCCAGCTCTATAAATGTAAACTTTTTCTCTTTTAAAGACTATCGTGGCCTTAACAGCCCTTTGGATACAAATACCTCGTATTTCAACACTGCATTAGAGATATTCAGGTTCTACAAAAGTATTCCAAGGGTAACCAGTATCACACTCACTCCTCTGCTCTTGGAATACTACTTCCCAGTGAGGAAACAGTGTCCTTCACATAATAAGGCTCCGTAAAGTTGTGTTCCTCCTGTTTCAGGCACTTTCCTACATATTTCCCTAGTCCTGTGAATTTCAATGTTTGACTCACTTTTGTACAGACATTCAAGCTCATTCACTGTGCATTCCAAGTATGTATACAGCGTTTCGCCAAAGATAGCAGACTTTAAATGTAAATTATTACCACTTTGATCACTAGGTTGACTATCATTTTGATTTCCAAGAGTTTTGAATACTTTTATGCTATTACATCAGCTCTGTGCAGATGAATTTATGTTTCACCAACTTTCTTGCTAAAACGCCAACTCATTTACACTGAATTACAAAAGTGAAGAGAATCACACACTTCTCCCCTCTTGGAACACAATTGCCCATTCACTAAACAGTGTCCTTTACAATTAAGGCTCTATGAACTGGTATTCCTACTGCTTCAGACACCTTCCTATTTATTTTTCCTGTTCTTTCATTGTGAATTCTCAGTGTTGGATTCACTTTTGTCCTGTGATGCACGCTCATTCTTTGTGAATTTCAAGTGTTTATACACCATGGTTGTATACATTCCAGCTCTATAAATGTAAACTTTTTCTCTTTTAAAGACTATCGTGGCCTTAACAGCCCTTTGGATACAAATACCTCGTATTTCAACACTGCATTAGAGATATTCAGGTTCTACAAAAGTATTCCAAGGGTAACCAGTATCACACTCACTCCTCTGCTCTTGGAATACTACTTCCCAGTGAGGAAACAGTGTCCTTCACATAATAAGGCTCCGTAAAGTTGTGTTCCTCCTGTTTCAGGCACTTTCCTACATATTTCCCTAGTCCTGTGAATTTCAATGTTTGACTCACTTTTGTACAGACATTCAAGC